>LNZH02000217.1:165957-470902 GCA_001481415.2 Sanghuangporus baumii | reverse complement strand
ATTCAAGAAGCACTGGCTCTTCCTTCAGCTGTGTTCCGCCAACCTTCTTGAGAGGGATGTATTTATGGACCTGACCGAAGAGCTGACGGATGCTAGTGACGAAGTTTTACTGAAGGGGAGGCTCGTGGCTCACGCAAAGCTGACTAAATTGCAAGAGGAGTTCTCCTTGGACAAGAATTTCTTTTTTGTTCTTGACGAGGCTCAGGTAGCACTCGATAGGTTGGAAGAGAGTTTTTGCTCGGAACAGAAGGAAACGGTCAAGCGTCCAGTTCTAAGACCGATCATCAAGTCATGGCAGCTCGCTACGGAGTTTCCGATAATTGTGTCGGGGACCGGTCTGTCGATCGATGTCGTCAACGAAGTCGTTACTTCAGCGGTTATGAAGGTAAACGCATTCACTCGTGCGACAAGGACTGGCGCTTTTGATGACGAAAATCGTCAACGCGAATACATTTTACGGTATATGCCTCCAGGTCTTGCCGGGACCGAATCCGGAAAAGCATTTCTGAGACGAGCTTGGAATTATGCGCGCGGAAGGTACGCTGGAACATGTCGGTAGACTGATTATCAAAATCTAACCTTTCATCAGGCATCGCTTCACTTCCGTGTTGTTGACCCAATTATTGAAATTCTCATTTCAATCGCCCCATAGGATCCTGAATGCATTTGTCGAAGCCTCGTGCGGGCTCGTTCCTACCGATGCTCAACGCTTCATCGACGAGGAGCAGACAGTTCCGGATCTCGAGGAGAGTATAGGCGCAATACAACTTTTCGACTTTTCTAAAATCACTAATAGTGCGTTCACACCGTTTGTGCTTTCCAACTTCGATTTACATTTCGTGCTTGACAGGTTATCCGCGGTTAAGAGTATTCAGTGGCATTTTACATGCATGGCTCATGCTGCGGGAACGAACCAAACTACTCGAGGAGCACAAAGACCTGGTAGAATTAGGCTTTGCCCGTTTCATCGACTCCAGCGGTAATGATGCTTACGTTGATGAGCCTATCGTACTCCTCGCAGCGGCGCGTCATTTTGATACTGTTGGCGTTCCACTGGATCGTCATGCCTGGAGAACCATGGACTCAGCCACTCGTAGCGAGAATAAGGGCTACAGTTACGAAGTATCCCTCGCATATTACCTTGCGTGTGCATTTGACGATCAAACCAACCTCTGCGAAATTTTCAACTTTGGAAAAGACGTACCGACATGGGCCGAACACCCCGCTGAATTAGTCTCTGTCGTCTTGACAGACGAAGGACTAGAAGCCAATCGTTTCCATCTGCTGAATTATCTTGGTTCTACAGCAGCTATCGGAGTCAATTGCCCGGACTTGCAGAAAACGATGCAATGGCTCGAAAATCCGACATCAGTGATGTGTTTCCCTGATAACAATATGGGTCCAGACATCATATGCTTTATCCGCCTGCTCGACGGAACAATCGTGGCTGTACTTGTCCAGTGTAAATTTAGAGACAAGAACACTTTAGACAAGAGGACGTTGGACGCTGCAGTCAAGAGTCTAGATGTCTCTCAGCTATACCAACGATTGGTACGCGACTGGATGATGCATCGTATGGTTTTCTAACTGTCTTGAATTGCAGACCTTGACAACTCATAATGCAACCGCTGCTCAAGAATGCGCAATCCGTCTTCTCAATCGCCTGAACAAACCTGATTTTACGTTTGACTCTGAGGGATGGTGTCAAGACGGAGTACCTGTGCTGAAGGTTATCGCGTCAACAGCCAATTCCGCTCCTCCCCCTTTTCACGCCATGCTGAACCGAGACAGATATGATAAAATGATGGAAGAAGCACGCATGCAGGAACGAATAGCACTTTCGTTTGGGAGTAAAAGAGCCTTGGAAGGTGACTTTGCGAGCACGTCACGCAAGAGGCCGCGTACATAGACGGGCGAGGTAGAGTCGATGATCTGCCAACAAACGACGGTAGCGTTGCTTGCAAGCTTCCATATTTCTCCCTTTTTTTCCTAATTGATCTCCAGTCGAATGTGTACAGTAATAAAACAAACACTATCTGTAATGAAATCAAACGGACGCTGAAGTGGAAGGAACATTAATATCGTTGGTGGCTTAATCGCCTTGATGTAAGCAATCTGCGCAGGNTCCAGTCGAATGTGTACAGTAATAAAACAAACACTATCTGTAATGAAATCAAACGGACGCTGAAGTGGAAGGATCATTAATATCGTTGGTGGCTTAATCGCCTTGATGTAAGCAATCTGCGCAGCGACGCGTTGCTGTGGGATTACGAAATATACCCTACCGAAGGATGCATGTATCTCCGAAAAAGTGCAATGTTGCGATCAACTTTCTCGATCGCCACAACGCGGTCAGGGCGGTAAACTATTTATGAGGGATTGATGGTACAGAGGAAGGGCGACCATTGCAGCATCGCGCGAGGGAGCGTAGCGACATCCACAGACATAGTAGCCTTGAGATGCGTCCATAGTTAAGTTCAGCGCGAGGCGGACGTTGTCTCGAACGCGCTTATATGGTTCTGAAAGCTAGTGAGAGGTAGTCGCTTATGCACCTAGTGGAATAGAGGTACGAGCGTAGAAGCAAACTGTTCCGCGGGAAGCTCTGAGTGACTATGCTCTCAAAGCTCAGTGCTTAGTTCAGTAAACAGATAGTGTTGGCATTAAGAACTGGCAGCTCCTCGAAACTATGTTGAAGATGGATATATGATCGGAATTTTTGAAGACAAGAAGGATAGCATCTTCATAGACATGAAACGGAAGGCCAAAGGTGAGGAGATAGAATCGCGATTGATTAGCATCACACCGAGTATAGCTATTTTAGACGCATCAGAGAAGCACACTGAGTTGAAAACAGGAACAAGCGCGGGAGCACCTCGTTCCCGCACAAACACGACTGAGCACCGATCCCGTGTTGTGTTGTCTCGTGTAACAGACAACACGGATGGATCCAGATAACCCGAGGTGAGCTTCGCGCGACAAGTCAGGCGAGGACGAGATAAGAGCCAGCTCGAGTTATGCTTCCGGTATTGGAAATTTTGGCTGTTATTGTGCGGCAAAGAAGCGGAGAAATAGAATACAAAGAATCGAATTCGGGACAAGATACTTGAACACGCGCTCGCAAACCTTCGACGGATTCAAATTCCGGTCAGCCGAAACAAATCGATCGACTGGTATGGTACTTTAAAAGATGGGTTTGATGAGCATAGCGCCGGATCAGCTTGCTGCCAATGTCGGCGAGAGCATCTCGATTTGGGCACTATGTCGGTAGGTCATTACTCGGATGAGGCTGGATGGGTTCGTTGCAGCTCGTCGCACTGTTACCGGTAGGACAATAGGGCACAGCAGATAGTGTGAGGCTTTGGCGACGCTTGGGAGTGAAGGAGACGCAAGCGGCGAAACAAAAAAGCAGCTGTGCACACAATTAATATTGTGACTTGCGGTTGGGCCGCCTGAGCCTAGCGGCTCGTCCGAGGGCGCCGCATTCTTGTTTGTTGTTGACTTGTATTTGGGGGCGTATTACCCGAGAAGAGCTTTGCGCTAGAAAATGCGTCTGCCTCCCGATTCACCCAGAGGGTCATAAAGGAAGGACGAGAGGAGAAATTCAAAACGCGATGCTTATGATGATGGACGAGGATAGTATAAAGGAGATACCAAAAGTGAGATGGGCCCGAAATGGAAGGAAGAGACAAAGAAAAGGATTACCAAATCTGGTTAGAAGGAGGACAATAAGGCGCACCAACAAAAGACGCTCTCTCTCTCATACCACAAACATTAAATAAAATATAATTAATATAAAAACCATGAGCCGCCTTTTCACCATTGTCCCCGTTTCGTCTCCATACATTCGCCGNGCTCTCTCTCTCATACCACAAACATTAAATAAAATATAATTAATATAAAAACCATGAGCCGCCTTTTCACCATTGTCCCCATTTCGTCTCCATACATTCGCCGTCCTCTGCTTGGCGTCGCTGCCTGTTTACGACGAAGACGACGACGACGACCGCCATGACTTATGGTGAGCAAGCACCTTATTTGTATATCGAACTTTCACTAATGGATTTGAAGTTGCACACCCTTACGCTTCAGCGATACCTTCACCGAGCAGCAGCCCAAGTGGCGGAATGAAGACAAATTCAAGACCTCAAAGACCTACGATTATCACGTCCTCAAGTTCGCCTGCGTCTTTCCTTGACTCGACGTCGCCGACTTTGAGGTCTACTTCGTCGCGATCACCCTCACCGATTACTTTTGCACGAGCCAGCGTCATCAATATATCACCTTTGGCTTCGGTCGCTGCTAATGGGAACTTGAGAGAGAAGAATAAAATGAGTTTAGGAAGGGACGAGAAGAAGGACCGACGACTCGGATTGATGGGCTCGGAGAGTCAAAGAGTCGGCCTTGCAGGCCTTGATGCTCTTCTTCGTGTCCCGAAATCGGCCTGCCCGCGCTTTGTCCCTCAGCCTCGAATGCCAAATGTACAGCTTGTACGATCCGCGACGAACTTGAGTGTTACGCCTTCTATTGTGCATCAACCACCGGTCCGGACAACGTCTCGCGTTGATGAGAGTAAGATTAGTGGCAGTGGGAATGAAAGTGATGGGAGTTCGAACGGAAGCTCGGTCTCAACGCGCACGCCTCGTGGTGTGAGTCCGACGCCTAGCTATGGGTCGGGTTCGGGTTCGGCGCCTTCTACGCCTGGACAGCCACGTACTCCTGTGTCGATCGAATTCAAGTTTGAGAATGACCAGGAGAAATCATTTTCATATCCAACCGTCGCGCCTTTGTCGATATGCAAAGCGAACCGAACGCCTTCTCCTTCACCTCCATCTAAGCTTCACCCACTAACTACTTCAGACGTCTCCTCGTCACCAACCCCTTCAAGCACGTCGAAGGAAAACTCTGATAGCTTTGTCGCTGGTACCGTGAGCTTAAGAAAGAGGAGAAGCCGCGGTCGATTTAGTGCACGCACTGCTGCTACGCCCCGTGCCGAACGTCTTTTTTCACCGCTAGAAATCGACACCAGTGTCACGCAATCTCATGACATAGAACTACCCACGCTGACGGGCGTATTAGAGGAATTCGAGAGGGAAGCTTTGAATATCCCTTTTGTTCCATCGCTTCCCACCGATAACGCAAAAGTATGCGAGAAGAATGAAGAAGATGGGAAAGACGAGGACGAGAGCGAATGGATGGATATTCCTTCAAACGAAGACGGCCTCCTCGAAGATGCGGAGTACTACCGCGCAGACATTGCTTCACATCTGCAACTTNAGAAGATCGAAGAAGATGGGAAAGACGAGGACGAGAGCGAATGGATGGATATTCCTTCAAACGAAGACGGCCTTCTCGAAGATGCGGAGTACTACCGCGCAGACATTGCCTCTCATCTGCAACTGTTCTCATCTTCGTCTTCTTTCCCTCCTCTTTCTCGAGTATCTTCGTATACAAGATCTGGACATCGGAGAGGTGGTTCAAATTCTTCATTTTCTAGCATACTACGTTGGCAACTCCCACCGGCACGCCCGGACTCGATGCCGCCTCCTCCGCATTTCCAGTCTTCCTTACCATCCTATTCTAGATTCGGGGAAGAAGAGGTGCCATCATTACCACCCTTACCACCTCTTCCGACTCTTCCGAATGAAATGGCAAACCATGGATTCCTGCGCCGCGCGTCTGCGTCTTCTCTAGCTTCTACCGCATCGAATCGCTCAAATCGGTCGAACCGATCGACCGGTTCTGCATCCGAAAGACGAAAGCGAAGGAGCGGGAGGCGTTCAGTTGCAAAGCGGAGTGCTGCTGCTGCACTCGGGCGAAGGAGCAATGGCGCTTTGGGTCTGAATCGACCTTTACCGCCGATTCCTGACAGCGGGATTTCGAAGAAGGGCCCCAGTGCTGCTCTTGATCCTGCGTTCTGCGTATTTCTGCAAGAAGAGAAACAGGCGAATGAGCAGAGTCAGGTGAGACAGAGGCCACCTCGTTCTCGCCCTCCGCCGAGGTTTTCTATTCCTGTGAGCGTCGATGAAGACGAGTTCGGTGAGGACGATGAGTCGCGAATCGGACTTGGAAATGCCACCGGAACGATGATGAGAGTGATAGAAGAGGATGAGGACGAGGATGGGTTGATCGACCCGTTCGTGCTTGAGAGGTATTCGGTCGCTAGCGCAACTCATTCTCGGACCCTCCCCCCCAGGGAAACAAAAAGAGAGGGAATCGACCCTTTTACGACCCCTCCGCAGTCAGGAAGAAGCGAAGGAACGAATGGAAGCGTGGACGGTCCCCTTTCAGCTTCGACGTGTTCGCGGTTCTCACCTAATGAGTACGCTCAACAGCAGTCTCAGCCCTTGCTTCTTGTTCCCGAATCTCCAGCTCCATCTTCTACTTTCGGTGGATCGGGAGCGAGCAACTCTGGCGAGACGACGTTGACATTTGATGCGGAATCGCTATATTCCTCTTATGCGAGTTTCTCTCCGGCACCATCTTCCACCTTCCCTTCTTCCTGCAACTCGGAGGATACCAACAGCAACTTTGAATGCGAAAGAAAGGAAAGCTCACAGAGCTTATATCTCGATGCTTCCGGTCGACCACTTCAATCACGTTGGTCGGTCAGCACATTTGCGTCAACGGCACCCCCGAATACGTCTTCCTCCTCAAGGTCGTTCTTCCCGATCCCTAAACTTGTATCCACCGCCCCTTCTCGCCTGTCAGCGCGTCTTAGGGCCGCGCGTGAGAGAGCTGTTCAACAAAGTCGAGAGAAAGAAGAAAGAGAAAGGAGAGAAGGGAAGGAACAACCGCAAGTTATGAGACCGTTCCCATTCTTCCCGACGCCGACTCCACCGAGTCCCAAGAGGAAGACGAACCCGGGTCCTGGGAAATACGTCCCCAAACCCGACCTGATGCCCGCCAAGGAAAGAGCTAAGCTGAACTCTGAGAGTAGTGGGAAGGGAACGGTGTCCAGTGGCTCGCCGAGGAGTAGTATTGAGACTGTGAAAACGTCGTCCACTTCATCTACGTCAATGTCTTCGTCTTCATCGCGTTCCTCCACCCGTTCATCATCAGCACACACTAATACGACGATTGCGAACGCAAATCAACGTCCCGGGGCGCCTTCAAGTCCCGTCAAAGCGCAATTTGCACAATATCATGTTCATAAACATGCTGCCCATGCACATTTTCGGACTATCTCCCCGATTTCTGCTACGACCAATTCTAGTGCAGCGTCCTCGACTTTCTCGTGTTCCTCGCCACCGCGGTCCATGAGGTCTAGCTTGAAATCGAAGAATTCGACGGACTCGCTTTCTGCTTTTCCTTTCGTAATTGGTGGCGAGAGTCTGAGTCCGCTCAACTCCGTCGGCACCTCTGGGAGTGGATCTTCTAGAACCTTGACGGCCTCGTCGTGCGGCGTCGACGCGGCGAAGAAGAGCGAACAGCGTCCTCATCGAGTGGAGTCGGGAAGCGGATTGAGGAGGAAGACTATCCCTCCTGAGCTGTTCGCATGAATCTGATGAATCTTTCATTTTTTTCTTTCTCTCTTCCTTTCTTCCTACCGATTACTATGTTTTGAACCATGACTATATATGCTACATACTTAATTCGTTCTAAGACTGTTTTTTCTTTTTCTTTTTCTTTTTTGTATCGTTGTCGTTGTTGCAATCTATTTACTGCAGTTGTATACCAAACCCGCACTTATATCAATCATTTCCATTCACTCATTCATTTCGTTCCCCTGCTAGACTCTCTTGTTGTATACCGGATATCATCACAATCGTTTATGCTTCAGATGTTTGTGTTACAGCCGCATAAGCCGGTGGGTCGCCGAGATTGGACGATGAACAGTCTAAGGAACACAANTCTTCTAGAACCTTGACGGCCTCGTCGTGCGGCGTCGACGCGGCGAAGAAGAGCGAACAGCGTCCTCATCGAGCGGAGTCGGGAAGCGGATTGAGGAGGAAGATTATCCCTGCTCCTGAGCTGTTCGCATGAATCTGATGAATCTTTCATTTTTTCTTTCTCTCTTCCTTTCTTCCTGCCGATTACTATGTTTTGAACCATGACTATATATGCTACATACTTAATTCGTTCTAAGACTGTTTTTTCTTTTTCTTTTTCTTTTTTGTATCATTGTCGTTGTTGCAATCTATTTACTGCAATTGTATACCAGAACCCGCATTTATATCAATCATTGTCATTCACTCATTCATTTCGTTCCTCCGCTAGACTCTTTTGTTGTACAACGGATATCATCACAATCGTTTATGCTTCAGATGTTTGTATTACGGCCGCATAAGCCAGTGGGTCGCCGGGATTGGACAATGAACAGTCTAAGGAATACAGGTCCTGGACACCGAGGAAACGAGATATTGCCGCCAGTCCATAATCGACACCAGGAATGAAATGATTGGATGAATATCGGATGAAAGATTACATAAGGTATCTTCAATCGATCTGGCTGTGCTCCTAGCTGCCTGCAACGACAACCAGGCTTATTTGTTCCAGCATCTCTGCTTCCATATTAACGAGAAGATATTCTGTGTCGTCTCGCCTCACTTTGTCGACCGGTCTCATCTCGTTGTAGATGATCAGGAACATCGAGCTGCCGTCTTGCTAGTGGGTCAGTGCTCGTTATGATTCACCAACAAAAACTATTTATTATCGACCTGAAGGAGGCATTCGAGATGATTCAAAATGATGGTACACGTAGCTACAAGTACGCTCTGGTATATTATCGGCTTACAATTATGATATCAGAGATTATCTAGCATTCGATCCCAGACACGCCCGGAGCTCTGTTGTTAAATTATTTCCTTGACATACCTAGCTCTGAATAAATACCATTCATCGTCGATGGATTACCATTTGGTTCTCTGCATACCTTGCGATCTAGACTGTACCACTCTCTCTACCTCATGCATTCTTTTGTTCCTCGCTCCGAACCTGAGTTACTTGATGGCGCTGATGNCAACAAAAACTATTTATTATCGACCTGAAGGAGGCATTCGAGATGATTCAAAATGATGGTACACGTAGCTACAAGTACGCTCTGGTATATTATCGGCTTACAATCATGATATCAGAGATTATCTAGCATTCGATCCCAGACACGCCCGGAGCTCTGTTGTTAAATTATTTCCTTGACATACCTAGCTCTGAATAAATACCATTCATCGTCGATGGATTACCATTTGGTTCTCTGCATACCTTGCCATCTAGACTGTGCCGCTCTCTTTCCTCATGCATTCTTTTGTTCCTCGCTCCGAACCTGAGTTACTAGATGGCGCTGATGCTCGGCTCCTTCTTTTGGAGACTTACCTCGATGGATGGACTAACGTGGCATTTGCGACACTATTGGTCTACAATTCCAGTACGTCTCATTATCTTATGAACTACATAACTACACTCTAAAGAAGTGTCGGCTTTAGTGATCAATGTCGACAAGGAGGTATGAAATCCTACATTCACNTTGCGACACTATTGGTCTACAATTCCAGTACGTCTCATTATCTTATGAACTACATAACTACACTCTAAAGAAATGTTGTCTTTAGTGATCAACGTTGACAAGGAGGTATGAAATCCTACATTCGCTAGTTCTGGATGCTCAAATTTATGATGCTAGGTGAAGTACTTCTGGGTGAGCATCTCGGTTATTAGGAGTATGCTCACGTTGACAAAGGATACAGACAAACCCTTTCAGCTCTGTTAGCTTGGTCTACTTCATGGTAAGAGCCTCCATTCGGAAACAGGTGGGGCAGAATGTGACTCTGGAACAGAACCGCTTTCTTGGTCTGCTGGGTGTCTCATCAATATTGTATTGTAAGTGAATTAATTTTCTCCTATCTGATGCTGGCCAACAATATTCTTCTTTAAATAGTTGACGGTACAAGAGTTACATCATCTGGGTAAAATAACATGAATTTCCTGATATTGCTTCACATTCACAAATCGCATATTATTTGCAGTTGTGAGTCTCTTCCCAAAGGTGGAAAACTATTTTTCATTCGCCCTTGTTCCAGGTGAAATCTCGTCCTGGATAGACGGTATCGCTGGTGAGTAATTAAGTTCTATCCCAAATGTCGAGTACTCATTTAGAGACCAGAGTCTGCCATCATTGTTTTGATTGACTGTAAGATGAATTATTCATCTTCACCTAGTGACGCTCAAATATATTCGCTTTCATTATCCAGATATTCTCACCATCCGAGTTTCGGCACTTTACCAGAAAGGTTGGAATTCTACCAAGTGTCAACATTCCTACTTGACTTTTTATAGGCAGGACGATGTGCATCATTTTGTATACTCTCCTTGGTCTGGAGGTAGTTGTTGGTCTCGGGCTTCTCATTTATTCTGGGATTGGTGAACCAGGTATGTGTCTTCATAATTATAAACATCCTCGGCTAGAATCCTGCTATGTAGATGCTGCATTTGGTATTGTCGGAATTGGGACAGCCTGTGCTTCAAATGGAGGCAATCCACCAGAGCTGGTGCTTATCGCTGGACGTGTCATCCCGTTGTTGTACGGACTCCTGCTATTGATTCTTGCAACCTATAAAGCGGTAGAGTATTGGAAACTATCTTCAGGTCTGAAGGATTTTCTCCTTGTCAGAGTCATTGTTCGAGATCAATTCATTTATTATGGATCGTAAGTACACATGTTGCTTTTATCCCTGGAGCCCAACAGATAACTCTGGAACAGTGTCATCTTTGTCTGCATTTCAAAAATAGCCGACATTCCTATTTCCAACAAAGTACCTTTCGTTTCGGAAATTCTGGATGTATCCAGTAGCAACATACTATTGTGCGTGCTCGGTGGCCAGCTTCTGGTTAACCTGAAGGAGGTTGGGGAAGAAGGCACCGACAATGGGACAGATAGAACTGTAAGCGAAATAGATTTCCAAGGTATAGTTAGTTCAGTTCTTATTGTCTTAGAATGGCTTTCATTATTGTGCGTGCAGGCCATCAAATGCAATCAAACTCCTGGGTGTCGAGTCCTACTAGTATTGACCTGACTTAATAGCGGTAGAAATGATTTTGTCTACGACCATAGTGGGATTGTATTTATTGAATGGAGAGGATTTTGTTCCGGCGTCAAGTAACAACACATCTTCATGTCCAAAGAGCCAAGTCATTAGAAATAGCGTGATTTACATACATAGTATTAGTANGTGTCGAGTCCTACTAGTATTGACCTGACTTAATAGCGGTAGAAATGATTTTGTCTACGACCATAGTGGGATTTTATTTATTGAATGGAGAGGATTCAATTTCTTTGCTTGTTCCGGCGTCAAGCAACAACACATCTTCATGTCCAAAGAGCAAGTTATTAGAAATGGCGTGATTTACATACATAGTATTAGTAAGCACTTACTCTTACTGCCTGCACCCCTGCACGTGAGTTGGAAGACTCAGAAGAGTGAGATCAATCCTGACGACGACGAAGTAATCTGCAATAATGCCAGACGTCTCTAGGTCTCCGCAATGGCATGCCGTTCGTCCTTGGTCACCGCGTTTCTTCCTTACAGTGAGGGAAATTACCTCTGTATCAACGACGTTTGTCCTTTCTTCTACCTGCGCTCGAGATGGAGTCGACGCACATCTTGCATCTCTCGCAACTGGCCTCAGTTCAGACGAAGAAGACGCTCTTGAGGACCCGATTGAACTGGCCCGTATCGGAATGTCCAAGCTGTCGATGGTATCAGATGCACTTGGGCGTGGACTGTCTGTGAATGTAAATGGTGCCCCATGGAAAAGGGTGCTGATGCGCATGGACGAGAAGCCCGATGGCGACGGTGATGAGGAAGCGATTTTGGTTATTTACGGTCTCATGCCTGGGAGACAGTATGATGTTGAGGTCGGCGTTTCATTCGCGGATGGAGAGGAAGTTTTGCACAGTCGAATGGTGACGCAAGCCCAGAGTGCGTATAATAAGTTCTAGAGGACTTTAAGTGCTTCTAACATCTTATTGGTAAAGTGTCGGGCCAATCTGGCAACGATGAAACTGCAGATACTTCTATGGAATCGGCAGCCTCGTCTTTCTCTGTCATCTCCAATGCGGCATCATCACCCTCAGGTCTCCAACCCATTAATGTGCAACGGCCAGCTATTACCCTAGAGGAGTACGCTTCCCAATTGCGTGCACAACTCGCGCACCTCAATCAAGAGCGTGATAGCCTCTCTTCTCAACTCAAAGCTGCGCGGAAGGATGCGCACAAGGTCGATGCGATGAAACGTAATGAGATTGACGCGCTGAAGCGTGCTGCGGAGAAACATGCGGCGACAGAAGTGAGAGGGAGGCAGAAGATGCGAGCTTTGCAGGAAGCGGCGAAGCAAGCGTCTGCCGCAACTCGTGATGCCGAAGAAAATGCGAAGGAGTTGGAAGCTTCCCTGCCTGCACTGAGGGAGCGAGAAAAAGAAGTGGCTGCGAGACACGAGAACGTTGCGGCCGAAGCTGCTCGTGCTGAGTCTGAGGCTGAAGAAGCCCTTGCAGCGGACCGAGCGCGAACAGAAGCACTTCGAAACGAGTTGAGTGGGCTAAAGACGAGGTTGGAGAAGCTTCAGGCGAAGAAGGCGAGGTTGAGTGGGGAGACGTTGCCAAAAATCGAGAAGCAGTTGGAAGGCCTTGAAAGGGAGGTCGAACTCGTCGTCAGGGATGTAGGCGCGTTCGAGGTCGTTGACAATGGTCCTGTCGGATTCGATATCGGTTCACGAACCTTTCCTGGAGCCCCGCAGCATACACCTGGTCGTTCACCGGCGTTATCGACTTCGGCGTCAGTGACTCCGCTTGGTTCCCCACCTGGGCCGATTGTCCGACAAGCTATTCAAGGAACGTCGAGGACATCTTTAGGTAGCTCATCAGCCAGTGGCCCTTCTGCGTTGTCATCGCGTGCGACCCTGTTTGAGCCAAACCCTGCAATTACTACTCGACTGGCGCCCGCCTTTCAGCTTCAAACCAGCACTTCCGCAGCCAACTTGCGCAGGGCGAACTCCTTAGTACAGGCGCAGCAACCAGCCTCGCAGACGCAGACGCAGACGCACACTCAATCGCAGTCAGTTGATACTGGAGCTGTTGGGATAAATGTTACCGCTGGGAACCCGGCAATTACTGCACTCGGCGCAGGTCCGACAAGACAATCTTCTTTACCTATGCGAATGCCTTCGCAGCCAGGTACGGGGACGAATTCCCGATAGATGGAATTCTTATGTATGCACAAACAATTCAGCAATTTTTACGTTTGCCTTGGATTTGCATGCTATTATGGGACTGAGTTTATGTTCTACGCTTCATGTCCGAATGCAATATTCTAGATNCCTTCGCAGCCAGGGACGGGGACAAATTCCCGGTAGATGGAATTCTTATGTATGCACAAATAATTTAGCAATTTTTCGTACGTTTGCCTTGGATTTGCATGCTATCATGGGACTGAGTTTATGTTCTACGCTTCGTGTACGAATGCAATATTCTAGACGGGAAAGAAGAAAGCGCATCGACTCGCCAAACAGTTTTTAGTAATTGTCGATTGACCTTCGTTCTGTTCTTGTCAATTATTACTTGGTGAAGCGGTGTTGTACACTGGATATCGTTGGATATGCGTCGACAAGCTTCAAGACTCACAGAAATCCATTCATTCCTATCTTTTTCATTTCCGTATCTACAGACAGCACATGCCGCTGTCAGAAGGTAGATACCTTGAGTTTGGATTTATTTCAACNTTAGTAATTGTCGATTGACCTTCGTTCTTGTCAATTATTACTTGGTGAAGCGGTGTTGTACACTGGATATCGTTGGATATGCGTCGACAAGCTTCAAGACTCACAGAGATCCATTCATTCCTATCTTTTTCATTTCCGTATCTACTTCCCTCTACGGACAGCACATGCCGCCATGTCAGAAGGTAGATACCTTGAGTTTGGATTTATTTCAATTATGCTCAGCTTGGAAACGGAACCAGACGACACCTATTTGGTATTGTTTGGCCTATTCTCACGGCTTTATTCTGTTGGTCTGTCAACTCTTCCCTCTTTTTCACATGTTCACGACTCGTGTTCTGAATATCACAATGACCAGCTCATATCTTGGTTCTCGTATGCAAATTGCGGAATAAGAGTACAAGNGTTGGTCTGTCTGTCAACTCTTCCCTCTTTTTCACATGTTCACGACTCGTGTTCTGAATATCACAATGACCAGTTCATATCTCGGTTCTCGTATGCAAATTGCGGAATAAGAGAACAAATCTGGTTCTGGAAAGTATGGAAGCAGCGTCTTGAGACGAACGTGACCTTGCGTCTTCACTTTTTGTTTGCACTGGCGGTCCGGTCCCGCTGCTCCAATGCATCACAGACGGTAGAAATATGCGATCGACGCATTTTCTCTATACACAGTGTGAGAGATCTCTTTCTGTCTTTATGGAGGTAACANATGTGTTCGGGCTCTTTATTCCATGCGATGACGGAGATGTCACGGTCCGTCGCCGTTTCAGCTTTCACATAAATACTCTATATTCCAAGGAGGCGAAGAGACGTCGCAACTGATCAGTGCCGTCTTTCGAGAGTTTGAATCGAACGATGCGCCCGTACCTTCTTTGTCTTCTTTTGGCGACTCTGGGCATTGCCCGAGCCGCCAACTTTACTGTCTCAGTAGATGGCACGGCCAGTCATCCGATACCAGAGACGTTATGTGAGTGTAGACTGGTTAATGTATACTGTCTGCTTTCCTAATGTCATCCCATTTCTGTAGTTGGGTTGATGTTCGAAGTAAGAATGCCAAAGCTGGTGTAGTTGTCTTTGTTGACAATGGCTTTACCATTGCGCTCGCATACAGGATATTAGCGTGAGCAGTAGTTCAAGTTTTATTCATTGTTGTCTTTGCTGACGCGTCTCTTGGCAGCATGTAAGAACCTTTTGGCTGAAACCCAGGTCTGAGGCTAACCGATGAGAATCATAGAGTGGCGACGGAGGACTCTATGCTGAGCGTACGTCCATTCTTGATTTACCCTTAGTTTACCTCATGGTATACCCATATGAACTNTCGAGTCGCCAACTTTACTGTCTCAGTAGATGGCACGGCCAGTCATCCGATACCAGAGACGTTATGTGAGTGAAGATTGGCTAATGTATGCTGTCTGCTTTCCTAATGTCGTCCCACTTCTGTAGTTGGGTTGATGTTCGAAGTAAGAATGCCAAAGCTGGTGTAGTTGTCTTTGTTGACAATGGTTTTACCATTGTGCTCGCATACAGGATATTAGCGTGAGCAGTAGTTCAAGGTTTATTTTATTTTTTTTTGCTGACACGTCTCTTGGTAGCATGTAAGAACCTTTTGGCTGAAACCCAGGTCTGAGGCTAACCGACGAGAATCATAGAGTGGCGACGGAGGACTCTATGCTGAGCGTACGCCCATTCTTAAAGTACCCTTAGTTTACCTCATGGTATACCCATATGAACTTTATTCAGTACTTCAAAACCGTGCGTTCCAGCAAGTGACACCAGGTAAGCACTACTCATGGTGATCTAGACAATGGGGTTTCGTTTTACTTGAAGTGCCGGCTTCTAGGATCGTCAAGCTCCCTCGTTGCTTGGTCCGCGGTCAATGGAGCGCAAATTTCGGTTGTAGACTCGACGGCCCCACTTTCGTCTGCACTTCCGAACTCGCTTCAAGTCCAGGTCCCCACCGGTAGCTCTGGCCCGGTCGGTGTTGCGAACTCCGGTTACTCCGGTAAGAGTCTTCACCTATTCACAATGAAGGAAGCTTCTTAATTTTCTGTGGCGGGTTTTTATTGGGTGCCATGCATAAATAGGTATCAAGGTCGATCAATCGTGGACGTACAATGCATCGGTCAACTTCAAGTTCGCCGAAGGATCGGCCTTCTCAGGACGCCTCACTGCGTCGCTTGTCGGTTCCGACGGGACTGTCTTTGCATCCGCATCTCAAGATGTTTCCGGTGCTGATGCAGCAAGCTGGACCGAATTCTCTGTGACGCTTACGCCGACATCGAGCGCGTTCGACACAAATAATTCCTTCAGGCTTACGATTGATGGGGGAGCTGCTTCCGGGGAAACTATTTTCTTCTCCTTGTTCTCGCTGTTCCCGCCAACCTTCAATAATAGGCCGAATGGCATCCGAGTTGACCTAGCCCAGGTAAGTCTGTTCACGCTTAGAATATATGCCACTTCATTAACGAGGTTTTTTTCAGACTCTCGCCGACATGAAACCGGCCTTCTTCCGATTCCCCGGAGGCAACAATCTCGTAAGTATATTTGGGCCCTTTCTGAAATTCATTCGTTGACAGGTCTGCTCAGGAAGTATGTCTTTTCAAGATGAGAACAATATTTGCGCAATCTAATTCACCACAAGGGCCAAAGCATATCGGGCCGTTGGATTTGGAACAACACAGTAGGCCCACTCACTGAGCGCCCTGGCCGACTCGGTGACTGGGGCTATATCAACACCGAGTAAGCGCCCATGGGCATTGTAAAGTTTCCATACTAACGTCCCTAAAGTGGACTTGGTCTGAAAGAGTACCTTGATTTTATCGAGGATTTGAACATGCAGCCAATCATGGCGGTATGGGCGGGTATGTACGCTTTTCTCCCTTACACCTTTACATTTTCAGGGGCAATCGGTGACTGTTTTCTCCCAGGTTACTCTTTCGGAGGGACGGTTGCCGAGGCTGACCTTGCTCCGTACATTCAAGAGGCGATTGATCAGGTATGAGTCTCGCCTGGGTTACTTCATAGCTAGTTTGATTAATGTGATCATGTAGATCAATTTCGTCGTAGGTGACCCATCAGAGAGTGAAGCAGGTATAGATCATTCCGTTCGCATCCACGGGCTCGTCCTGACAAATTTTTCAGCGGCACTCCGAGCTTCTCTCGGACACCCGGAACCTTATTCATTGAAGTGGGTTGAAATCGGAAACGAAGACTTCTTTGCCGCAGACACCTACCAGGATTATCGATGGCCGGAATTTGTCAATGCTTTGAGCGCGGCGTTCCCAGATATTCGTATGTGTCATTCATTGGAATCAAAAAGAGAAGGGGCTGATGCGAAAGCGATTCCATAGAGTTCATTGCGACAACAAATGCCTGGAGCCCAACTTTATCCCCGACTCCCCAGAATTACGATGTGCATGTTTATCAGACTCCAAGTAAGTCTCATTAAACAATGTGTGATTTATCCGGTTGAAGAAGTCCCAGCGTGGTTCTACCAGAACGCATTCTACTATGATGGCTTCCAGGTATGCATGACCCTTTGATTCCCTNGCCTGGAGCCCAACTCTATCCCCGACTCCCCAGAATTACGATGTGCATGTTTATCAGACTCCAAGTAAGTCCCATTAAACAATGTGTGATTTATCCAGGGGGTTGAAGAAGTCCCAGCTTGGTTCTACCAAAACGCATTCTACTATGATGGCTTCCAGGTATGCATGACCCTTTGGTTCTCTATCCAGTTCTCAATTCTAACATGAGCGCCATGTTTAGCGTAATGGAACACTATACTTCGAGGTGACCGGTTCCGCATCTTGGAAGTTTCTCAAGGTCATTGACTGAAAATTTACTTCTGAAGGGAGAATATGCAGCCATATCATCCAACTCGAACGATATCTTTGGAACACCTGCTGACGGTCGATTTACGTTCCCGGTTATGTCTGGTACGACTTTCATTCTTTCGATTTCTGTACTTGTCTGACGAGGTCCATTGAAAACGCATGATCTCTCCGTAATAATCAGGTTCTGCTGGTGAAGCTGCTTTCATGACTGGTCTTGAGCGGAATTCGGATATCGTCTTTGCAGCGTCATACGCACCTCTTCTACAGGTACTTAAAATGCGTTTGCTTGTGGCCATCGTTTATATTGATCTGCCTCCCTTCACTGGTAGAGTGTGGACAGTTCGCAGTGGGTGAGTAGTCTACTTCAGAATAGCTATTCAATGTGACTGAGCACTCCCGTAGACTCCGGACTTGATCAGCTTCAAGTACGTTGGCTTATAAGAATATGTTGCATCCTCTTTTGAGTTTGATTCCTTCTCAGCGCCGGGAGCGTTGTCAAGTCTACGAGTTACTACGTCCAACAGGTATAGTGCTGACACCTGACTTCGAAGAAGCGCACACTCTGATATACATCGATCGCAGCTCTTCAGCCTTAGCAAGGGAACCGAGTATCTTACAAGCACACTACCGCAGAACGGCGGGACGGTACACTGGAGCGTGACACGCGACGCCGCTTCTTCGACTGTTTTCGTCAAACTCGCGAATGCTGGAGCCAGTGCTGCGGACGTCGAGTTCTCACTGCCTTTCGAGGTCTCACCTGACGCTACGTTAACGGTGCTATCGGGCGGCCAAAATGATAGTAACACTCCGGATGCGCCTGATACTATCACTCCGCAGACGTCGGCTTTCGATGCGAGCAGCGACTTTGTGCTGAATGCGCCGCCGTTTAGCCTTAGTGTTCTGAAGCTGACACAGGCGTAGCGGGTAAGGTAATGGCCGAATATCCGGGCTAACAGTTGTCAGACCCGCCAAAAGCTCCTGTCTTTAGCCTTTTTATCGAGATAATGGATTGATGAAGATGTGCTGCATACATCAAGGCCTGCTCCTATCTGGAATCGTCGCAAATCAGAAATGTGTTTCGCAACCTTTTTCCAGAGATTTCGTCTTCATGCACATGATAGTTTCTATAAGCGGGTGAGCAGTCGTCACGATAGAAAGACAGCTCCACCATGATTCACGTCAAGCTTGTGCAGCTGGTCTTCTGATGTGTGCCACAGGTCAGTCAAACGACAAACGGGAACACTGTCGAAATCTTTGTTCTTTCTTTCTTATGCAATGCAATACGTGTATAGAGCACCTTTTGCTTGATAATCTCTCGGAGCCTGTGGCAACATCAAAGCTCAACCTGCTTTCGAACATGCTATGGCACTAAGTCCATTGATCCAAGTATTATGCGCCTTGTTGTTTGTCAAATCCATCTTGCTCAAGCAATACTTCACCGCAGCCTCTCATGACTGTCTTTATTTATTATTCTAGTATGAAATCACAACTTTTCTGAGAATCTGATTTACTAAAAGGATATTNAGTCCATTGACCCAAGTATTGTGCACCTTGTTGTTTCTCAAATCTTGTTTAAGCAATACTTCACCGCAGCTCTCATGACTGTCTTTATTTATTATTCTAGAATGAAATCACAACTTTTCTGAGAATCTGATTTGCTAAAGGATACTTACTATTTTCAATAAACGGGTAATGTACATGATTGATTCCGAATTGAGTTTGTGAGNAATATGAAAGCGTACTTTTGAGGCTAGGGGAGCTGGTGCGTATTTTATTATCTGCTGTATTTACGATGGGATTGAGTATCTAGCTGCTTTTCTGAAGGTTAGGGATAACGCTAAGACACCCATGCGAATCACCTCTGTGCGCGTCGCTGGCGCGGACAAGACGCGGCGCTCGTTTCTGCACTGGGTCATTGAACCCCAGCTCACCCGCGCCAAGTCTGATTCCTCGACACTATCAGACGTTTTATATTCAACGAAGAGCGTCGCGCGTAAACTCCTCGAGACCGATCTGTTCCATTATGTTCTCCCACGTCTTGAAGGATCGAAAGACGTTCTTGCGCAGCCAGGTGATGTGGATCTCATTCTGCAAACGAGGCAGAAAGGGAAGTACTTCCTTAAGACTGCCACGGAGCTGGGTAACCAAGAAGGGAGCGTGAGCGTTCATGCGCGGGCGCGGAACGCGTTTGGTGGTGCGGAGACAGTCGAAGGTGTTCTTTCTTCGGGGTTGAGGACGAGACTTGCCGGGCACGTAAGCCTATCAAAGCCGATTTGGAACCCAGACTTGAGGACAAGGGGTGAACTGAGTGTGTTCGGAGTTGAAAAGGACTTCACAGGCTTCGCGAGTTGCGTGGAGGGTGTGAGGGGACTGCGCGCGTCGATTAAAGTGAGCTAGGTCAGATTCATTCTGCAGCAAAAGCATTTAGTTGAAACTCAATGATTTCTGTTTTCCTGTTGGGTAGACTGCAGACAGGAGAGCACTAAACGAATTCGCTTACGAGGCATCACTGAGGCATATTCATGCTCTTACTGAGGGCGCATCAATAAGTATTCGTGAAGAGGCAGGGACTTCCGTCAAGAGCGCTTTGAGCCATAGCTGGACTTACGAGTCGAGGGATGATAAGGCAGTTCCTTCCCGAGGAGGATATTTGAGGACTTTCAATGTAAGTTGCAGTTAATGCCGCCGTTTCGATGCTAACGGGTTTCATCATTTTGCTACAGGAGCTCGCGGGTTTAGGAGGGGATACCACACACGTCAAACACAGTACGGCCTTCCAGCTCGCCCACAAACTACTCTCATCTACTTCCATATCGCTATCCGGCCGCGTTGGATGCCTATATCCCTTCGCTTCACTCTCGCCTGCTTCATTTTCTTCCTCTGCTTCGATTCCGAGAAGCAGATTCAACGACCGCTTTCAGCTTGGTGGCCCGCTCGACGTGCGGATGTTCAAGCAAAATGGGTTGGGCTTGCGAGATGGGAACGATGCACTTGGTGGAGAAGTCTTTTGGTGTCTTGGCTTGAGCGTAATAAGAGATTTGCCGGGGTTGAGTAAGGAAGCCAGGAAAGGGTGGAAGGGGAATATAAAAATGCATGGATTCGTCAATGCTGGGAGGTTGGATTTAGTCGATCGTGGTAAGTACTCTTTCTCTGTTTACTCTCGTCATTTTCGTACTTATCATTCCTACTCGTCGGTGCTTCACAGATCGCCCCCTTTCTCATACCCTTCAGCGTCTCGTTTCCAAACCTTGCATCTCAGCCGGCGTCGGACTGTTGTATCGGCTTGATCCTGGCGTCCGCGTCGAGTTCAACTTTGGCGTTCCGCTGGTTGCGAATAAGAGTGATGCAGTCAGGAGAGGCGTTCAGGTTGGTATCGGGGTCGATTTCTTGTGATAAATACCCGAAAAGCTTTTCTGCTCTTAAGAAAAGTCTAAAGCGTAATAGATATATTGTACATAAGAAGGTAATACAATAATACTTCTGACGCCCAATACTCGACATGGATTGCCCGTTCTTCTGTTGAAAGCGAGTCATTTCGACAGCTCATACGGCGCAGCTAGGCGCGTCTCAAGAATTCAGATTAGAGCTCCTTATTGATGGCATGAATAGCGGGACCAAGTTAATAAAAGGTAAGTCCATCTTTTTCATATGGCATANGCTCTTAAGAAAAGTCTAAAGCGTAATAGATATATTGTACATAAGAAGGTAATACAGTAATACCTGACGCCCAATACTCGACATGCCCGTTCTGTTGAAAGCGAGTCATTTCGACAGCTCATACGGCGCAGCTAGGCACGTCTCAAGAACTCGGATTAGAGCTCCTTATTGATGGCATGAATAGCGGGACTAAGTTAATAAAAGGTAAGTCCATCTTTTTCATATGGCATATGTACACGCTGAAGTCATTTTGATTTCGTGGCTTCGTGAGTGTTCCGCCGTCAGTGTCATACGATGGCACCTACTCAGACGTCTTCTCCCTTACGCAGGGAGAATCCGCAGAACGTTGCTAGTCTTATATACTCCACATTCAATGGAAAAGGCACCTATCTGACGACCATCGAAGCACACCAAAGGAGTTAAACACGACATAAAGAAATGGAAACACACGGTGCTCGACATTCTCCGAGTACAAAATAAATAATAAACTGATCCAACATGCATATTTCGGACATGAAAAGGAGGTCTGGAACCAACGATGGCACATCGCTAACTCCGGCCCGGAGTACCCACTCGTTCGCGCCAAGCCATATACCTAACGAGGTCATATATCAGACCGAACCCTCGTCTCCCAAGCTTTGCTCGTTAGCCGCACCATTCTGATACGCATCACAGTAAGCCAGAAGATCCTCAAAATAAAGGCATCGACGTACCTCGCCGAACTCGATACCGCTGAAGCTCCTCGGCGTGTAGTTCGTCCCGCCATTCGCGCCTCTCTCCCCGGCTTCTTTCAGATTAATTAAGAGCTGACCACCAAGGATGCATAAAATTGTTGGGCTTGCTATAATGTTTAGGATATCCTCTACGGGAGAAGTGATATTTGCGAGGCTCTCGAACATGATCTGACAAATAGAACAGAAAATGACACTTTCGGTTGGTTAGATGTGATCTGATCGAATAGTGCTAGACTACTTACAGGCCGTAGTATATGACTTGGTCCTGGATGAGGACACGAACTAAATGGAAACCTGTAAAACCGGATGACAATTTCCAATACTCCGCTGCCTTGTAGAGGGCGAGGCTGAGTAGGATCAGTCCGTACACCATCGGTACCGCCCTGCAATGGATTAGAGAAAGGCTTGACATAGGATTGTGTCTTTACCAGGAAACGATGGCCAGCACTTGAAGAGGTGCTCTGCCTTGTCCGCAAATTACCATTCTCTCTGTAAGACGGAAAGTGGTGACTGAGAAATTTTCAGTTCAGAGAAAGCGGGTGTGATGAGGAAAGTTCTTACCTTCTTGTAGTATGGTACCATAAATGAGGATGACCAGATCGATACTTGCTTCCAATCCCAAAAGGATTTTGAGGGCGATCGCTACTTTCCTATCTACAGAATGTTAGTACGGCATAACGTCGCAAAAAGGAAGATGCTCACTTTGATGGTAAAATGCCAAGACACGGATAAGTAGAATATCTGGTGTGTCATAGCAAGTCATCGAGATATTACATCAAATCAAGCTTGAAGTTTGCTTACAATCAATCAACACAACGGTGATAAGGTCTGAGATCCGGATGAGCGCGGCACCAATATTTGGACTAAGCTACGCACTGGCCAATCCTTCCCCCCAGTATGAAAACAAACCTAAGTCACAAAACTATTCAAGACACGATCCCTTGATGAAGAGAGTATACTGACAACTGCGAGTGAACGTCTATATTTCACGTGGCAGGATGTAAGACTGAGTACGCGCACCTTGTGAGACTTTCATTGAAAATTTGCACTGGCAGTTTCGTAAGTCTGAGAGCGTTACATAGAATAAGTCTATCATTTCATACGAATTACTCCGCAGACAATTGAAAATAGTCCGACGTAACGATTCTATGCCATAATCAGAACATGTATGGGTCTCAGTCGCGGTGGACACTCACGGCGAAGTATACAATGCTGACAGTACTGCACGGGTTCGGCTTCCGCTCCTCGTCAGATGAAGAGTATCAAAATTGATTATGTAGTTTACCCAAAAGTACTTGATCTGTGAAGCACATTCTGATAAGAACGTGAAGTTAGAGAATACACATCTGTGGGACACCACCTCCTTATCCAGAGTAATAACTGCGCATCATAAGAGTAAATAAGATTTTGGTCAACAGGGTGAACATTGTACAGCACGTACGGGAGTGGTAGACCAATAAGGTCAGTAAAGCCACATCGAAGTATTGTGCCTTCGTAAACTCTGAAACGATCAATTGAACAATACTTGGATCGATTTGTTCAGTATCTGAACGAGTTCTTAAAGAGCTGGAGACGTTGAGAAGAGTCATTTTTTGAGGGCGACGGGAGTAAAGGTAGGGAATTGAACACGATTTATACGCCGGAAATAAGATAAATGTCTAAGCCCGTGCTTAGCATGGGAGGCGACCCATTGCATCTGACATGTCAGCTCGATCGAAGCAAGAAGCTTCGAAACTGATACTTGATTCCCATTCCTTTGTCCTAGAGCTTAACTGAATACCTATCAGAGAGCGAAAGCTAGGATCAGATGGTCCCAGGCAACGATCTTTATTCCGAGGAGACCAATGATATGATATCTCTTGAGCACCAGATCGCCGTCTGCACGACACAACAGCTGTTCTTTGCCATCGGCGTTTTGATACGCGTAGAAGGCAACCATCCAGACTCGAGGACTATGACATNTACCTATCAGAGAGCGAAAGCTAGGATCAGATGGTCCCAGGCAACGATCTTTATTCCGAGGAGACCAATGATACGATATCTCTTGAGCACCAGATTGCCGTCTGCACGACACAACAGCTGTTCTTTGCCATCGGCGTTCTGATACGCGTAGAAGGCAACCATCCAGACTCGAGGACTATGAACCATCAGAAGAGCACTTGTTTCGCTGACTTAATTAGCCCGATAGCAATGTAATCTGTGAGACTTCACGAAGAAGTGGCCGAAGGGACGGTGTACTAATTGTTGAGGGCTGGTCAGAAGTTGATGATGTAATCTTGGTAATTCAAGTCAACTGAGATGGATACAGCAATTTCAATGCAGGAAGGCCTTACGGGNCAGACTCGAGGACTATGAACCATCAGAAGAGCACTTGTTTCGCTGACTTAATTAGCCCGATAGCAATGTAATCGGTGAGACTTCACGAAGTAGCCGAAGGGACGGTGTACTAATTGTTGAGGGCTGGTCAGAGTTTGATGATGTAATCTTGGTAATTCAAGTCAGCTGAGATGGGTACGGCAATTTCAATGCAGGAAGGCCTTACGGATATCTTGATGGAAAGAAGTTGCAAAGAAAAGGATTCATTTATCAGGCTCCGAAGGATCAGTTTATGATGCGAGACAATAGCAAAACTATTTGTAGTCTGTTCATCAATTCCTACTTCGTCAATTCAGCAACACTCGGAGACCCTTTCACTACGTAGTATTTTAGTTATACCTATACGACGCAGAGACATGTAAAGTAGGTACTGACATTGAGCAGACTTCGAGTCACATTATTCCCTGAAAAAGAGAACAAGGGGTATAAGAATCTGTAAAGTCTGAGGATGAGGAAGCTGCATGATCCAAAGTTGAACAAATCNATCAGTTTATGATGCGAGACAATAGCAAAACTATTTGTAGTCTGTTCATCAATTCCTACTTCGTCAATTCAGCTACACTCGGAGACCCTTTCACTACGTAGTATTTTAGTTATACCTATACAACGCAGAGACATGTAAAGTAGGTACTGGCATTGAACAGACTTCGAGTCGCATTATTCCCTGAAAGAAAGAACAAGGGGTATAAGAATCTGTAAAGTCTGAGGATGAGGAAGGTGCATGATCCAAAGTTGAAACAAATTNTTCCCTGAAAAAGAGAACAAGGGGTATAAGAATCTGTAAAGTCTGAGGATGAGGAAGCTGCATGATCCAAAGTTGAACAAATCTATTTCGGCATTACGCCGTCGTCGCTTTCCGTAACCAAAGTTGGTATACTCCCAGTAGTCCTCTTCCTCAACCCCAGGCCTCCCAATCCACCCGGCCCCAACTTTAGCTTCTTCCCGACTCCCAGTCCAAGTCCGATACCACCACCGCTCCTCTGTCTCGCCTCTTCCTCCCTTCCACTCTTCTCAAACGCATCCACGAGTGCGCATACTCCCTCGATCGTGGTATAAGGTGGTTTGTAATCTAGGTCCGAGTACGCGAGGGAATTGTTGAATATGAGATGGACGAGGACGAGCGGGAAGAGTGATGGCTGGAGGTTGAGCAGCTCGGAGGGGATGTTTGGGATGAGTTTGGGTAGACATTGCAAGGCACTAGCAAGAGATTTCTGGAGAGAGAGGGGAAGGAAGATCGTGCCTAGATGCTCTATTCTTCCAGATGCAGAGAGGATTCCTGAGACAAGCGCAGTCCGGGATAAGTAAACGAGCTCGACGACATGCGAGAGTGCGAGCATGAGGGTCGGTGAGAATGAAGGGAACGTAGCGCGATTGTGGCTCAGAACGGAAAGAGCGTGGTAGACGTCTCCGTATGTCGGCGGAGGACCAGCGTCCGCGATGTAATACGCCCTCCCACTCACATCCTTTGTTTCTTTCCTCTCCGTCTTAATATCCTTGTCCTTCCCGTTTGAAAGCTCGATGAGCTTCCTTTCATAACACAAATGCGCGTAACTTGCATTCTCGACGTAGACGAAGTTCTGGACGATGCGCTTGATCCAAGTCGGATTCGTTTCTCGAACAAGAGCTGCCCCGAGAAGGACATCTCCCCCGGGCCCGTATATACCGTTTCCGGGTCGTACGCAGCCTGTATGCAGGGTCCTGCCATGCGAAGATGGAGTATTGTTCGCGCGTAAGATTAGAGATTCCCCTTGTTTCTTCGTATATGCGTAGTTAGAAAAGAACTCTTCATGCTTCCTCGGAATAATATTATTGTCCACTCTATCTTCTTCGTTTGTGTCCATGTCGCCGAAGAATTGAACGAAGTAGGGAGGCTCGCGTTCCCATGGCCATAACCAAAACCTCGAGCGTCTGAGCGCGACGGAGCCGGAGGAAGTGGAGACGAAGACAGAACAGCCTACTGAACGCGCGGCAGAGAGGACGTTCTGTGTGCCTACTACATTTATACGGGACGAAAAGGGCACGAGGGAAGCGGCGCGTTCGTAGAATCGGATACAGGCGGCCGTGTGGAATACCGTTATTTCATTATCCTCGTTCTTGTCCTGGGTATCGGTGTGTGCAGTGGATGAAGGCCAGGTATCTGTGAAAGCGACACGAACAGCTTCTGCGTTGCTGACATCACAAACCCTCCAATCCACATCCTTCGCTTTATCCGTGGTGAGATCTCGTCTCGTCGGTAATCGAATATCTAGCACTCTAATCTTCCTGGGATCTTCCCCACGTTCAAGTAAATGCCGTACGATCCAGCCACCGAGGAATCCAGCTCCACCTGTGACGATGTATTTCCTCCCCGTACGCAGTGGAAGGACAGAATGGATTGACTTTGGGTTGGATTGGAGACGTGTGAATGTGGAGAGGATTTCTTGGTCAGTCCATCGTTTAGGGGAGTACTTGAGCACGCGGGAAGGGATTTGAAGGAGACGAGCGTCGTTCAGAAGGACGTAAGAAACAACTAGGAATATTACAATGAAAAGAAAGAGGAATAATATGGCGAGAGCAGCCATGTTGGAACGAAGGCTACCGATATCACTGCTGCTTGGTACAGACGACGCATGGGAACGAACGTCTGAAGGTGGGCCGACTCGAATGTTCTTTTGACTTGACATGGGATTCACCGCGGATCAAAAACAGACGCGGATCATCTCCGATCAGTAAGTCAGCCAATCACTGATTCAATTATATAAGCTTACCATCTCCATCATGAGAAGGTAAGCAAGTATCATTTCGAAAAGGAGAAAATGAAGCCGAAAGCAGCTAGCAAACGCGAAAAATCACAAAAATATCTCACTATCATCACAAATAGAAATCTTGCTTCTTCTCAACAAAGCTGTTCAAAGCACCCTAGATGAAATCAATCTAGTTCTACCTGAGGAACTAGGAGATGCAAAGTCTCTACTATGAAGGAGGGGGAGGGGGAGCAGGTTCGCTCGCCGGCGGAGGTGGAGGACCTGGAGGTGGAGGAGGAGCACCACCGGGAGGCGGCGGAGAGGCGTTTGATGCGGCGTGTCCTGTAGGTGTCGCACCAGCGGCAGCAGCCGCGTATTGGCTGTAATATTGAGCGTATTGCTGCGCCTGCCATTCTTTGAACTGAGGAGAGTTGACGTCGTAGCCATAGGCAGCCCTGCAACGGCGCAACAGTTGTTAGTTTCTGGATCCATCCGAGAATCAAACGAGGAATGAAAATCTCACCAATATTTCGCGTACGCGTCTTGGTCCGCAGCAGAGGGAGCAGCACCCGTCCCACCCATCCCACCACCAGCTGATGGTGATCCAGCTGGGACTGGGGGTTGAAGCGGAGTTGCGTGTGAACCATCTGGAGCTGGAGGGGGAGCACCAGGCGGAGGAGGCGGCGCTTCTCCCGGCGGTGGAGGGGGTAAAGGTCCAGAAGGCGGCTGCGGCGCGTATCCCTAAAATGTGTCTTAATAGGTTCATAAGTTATAAGGGATGATTGGATACTTACCGCATAGCCAGCATATGCCGCGTACGCCTGTTGAGCCTGGTGCAATTCCATCTGTTGCTGTTGCAGCAGAACCTTGGCTTTAGCATGTTCGGAACGAACCACTTCTAACAGATCCTCCGTCAGCACTTTTGCGCGGTGGACCTGGCTTTCGTCGGGGCTTCTACAAACGCACGAGCAGCCATTAACTCGAATGAAATGTAAGTCAAAGACAAACATGAACGTACGTAATGTGAATATGCATCGGGTCATCAGACTCTCGACCAGTCTCCGAATCGATGAAGCCAGACCCAACACCCTTGATCTGCACGCGCGTTTGTGTCTCTTGTTGGATGTACTTGACGAATAACCCTGATGGTCCGACAACTTTTGCTCGCACGTTGAAGTTTCGAAGTGTCTCGAGTCCGACAGGAAGCTTTTCTTCTGGCCATTTCCTCTGAATTTCCTCCATGTAAGCCACGCATGCAAAAGGTTGAGATTTCCACGAGAAGTACTTACCCTTTCCCGTCGCATATCCTTTTTGTCCTCGACGAGGGGACCAATATCCATGCTCATAAGCTCGTTGATCTTCGCAAGCGCTTTTCCCAAGCTTTCCTGTGTATTCGCCGTCACATGCAAAAACAACGGCGGGTCTTTCTCCGTCGCCTTAGATCGATCAGGATACCAAATCCCCTTCGTCGACACGTTCGCACCCGTCTCCTCATGGATCTGCTCTTGCGTCGCAGACTTGGTGAGCAAATACCGACTTCGAATGTCGTTTATGTCAATATCTTTTGAGAATGCTCCTTCTCCCATGAAGCTACCGCCTGCGGGAGGACTCCCGGCGAATTGAGCAGCGATTTTGGCGGCGATGGCGGCTGCGGCTGCTGCTGCCTCGCTGGCCGTTTTGCTATCGTCGGTTTTGGCTGCCTTCGAAGAGGGTGATAGAGCACGCTCGCCTTCGGGACCTGGACCTGCTTGGTCCCATTTTCGTTTGGAGGACATGATGAGATGTTGGGCGCGTCGACAGAATTTCGAGTTGAGCCGATGGGCGTGCTAGCAGTATTACGCAACGTCTGATGCATCACGTGCATCCTGGCCTCACTTCGTTACACACACGATTGGTCCTCCAACTTGAAGTCACTTCACACGTTGGCCTCGTCTATCCCTATGCTTCTCACATTGAACGTCGGAGCAGAAGTAATATATCTGGTGTCCACAGCAGCAACTCTAGCCTGATATTATGACTATATCACCTTCATCTCTGCTTGATCATCATATAGTAACTAGTGTTCATCTGTGGCATCTGATCCTTCTCTCTGCGCGGTGAACACTCAAGCAAAAGCGTCCGCTTTTGATTTATCTCCTGTACGACCTTGAAACACATCGTTACTGATGTTCATCTCTGCGCTATGATTGAGCGCTCAAAGAGAGCATCATCGATATCTTATACTGTGATAAAGGTAGAGGAAGCTGGCTTCACTTCGCAAGGCGAATTACTCAGGAGTGTCTCTTAATAACTTGTCCAATTACTTGCAAATCAGCTCATACGATGGGTCCATCGATCCAAGTATTGTCCCGTAAATTGTTTCAGACATTATGGTTCAGCAGTATTTCTCAGTCGCTCCATTGACTATCTTGGTCTACTATTCTCGCATGCTTTTTGCTCTTTGACAGCACATCTAATTACTGATTCCTCGAAAGTCACTATGTTGCAGAAAGAGGTAGTGTTTTTTATCATATTATCCATGAGGTGGGCCACCACTGATCCACTCCTCTTGAAAGGTATTTCTGGGAAGCTATGCCGATATAATTTGGCGTCGAAGGATGACGGAAAATCGAACCCAGGCCACTCAACAAGATCACATCATGTATTTTTTCACCTTTGATTGAAGACCTTCAGAACTATTGCTTTGGATATCGCTGAACGCGATGTCTTTCCAAAAGGCTACATGAAGGGTACCGCCTTTGCCGGAAGTGAGTGCGCCAGTGGGGGAAATGTCATGGTATTGGATCATTAGACTGCAATTATTGCGATCAATGTTCATCTACTCATTGTGAGCAAATGATGATGATGATAATGTCAGAATTGGTGACGGTCGACAATACTAGTCAGACATTTCCGTCGTTCAGTGNGGGGGAAATGTCATGGTATCGGATCATTAGACTGCAATTATTGCGATCAATGTTCATCTACTCATTGTGAGCATATGATGATGATGATGATGATAATGTCAGAATTGGTGATGGTCGACAATACTAGTCAGACATTTCCGTCGTTCATTTGAGGTGACATAATCATCTGCGTCGGGAACATGGGAGTGAGGCACAAGTGGTCACACGTGCATCGTTAATGCGAATGTACCAAGATTGAAGATTTCCGGGTTTCAATCCGTCATCGAAACCATCGAATAGAGTGAGTTCTCATCCCTGTATCTTGCGCTCAAGTGATTAATCAATAGCACCTGCAGGACCTCGCAGTCGTACAGCCTTTCCGGCACGAAGACAGTCTATNCGTTAATGCGAATGTTTCATGAGGATCAAGATTGAAGATTTCCGGTTTTCAATAGAGTGAGTTCTCATCCCTGTATCTTGTGCTCAAGTGATTAATCAATAGCACATGCGGGACCTCGCAGTCATACCGCCTTTCCGGCACGAAGACAGTCTACCTGATTAACTGATGCAGTGATGTATGGGCACTCTTCAAGGAAGAGACTGATGCATCGGTCCCTTCTGTAACAATTACTGATCAGATAATGTTTCGCCTGTATAACGATCTGTTCTTCATGGTTGCATTGCCATCATCTAATGCGATGGACGGTCATCAGGCCACGTTACTGGAGCTTCTAACTTCCACGGAGATGGGGAATTAATATGAATGCAGTCATCAGTTCACCCATTTCGAATCATCTCTAAAATGGCTCTTCTTGACGTCTCTAGCGCTTTTAGAACTCGTTCGGATACCGGACATTCCGTTCCNTGACATAATCATCTGCGTCGGGAACATGGGAGTGAGGCACAAGTGGTCACACGTGCATCGTTAATGCGAATGTTTCATGAGGATCAAGATTGAAGATTTCCGGTTTTCAATAGAGTGAGTTCTCATCCCTGTATCTTGTGCTCAAGTGATTAATCAATAGCACATGCGGGACCTCGCAGTCATACCGCCTTTCCGGCACGAAGACAGTCTACCTGATTAACTGATGCAGTGATGTATGGGCACTCTTCAAGGAAGAGACTGATGCATCGGTCCCTTCTGTAACAATTACTGATCAGATAATGTTTCGCCTGTATAACGATCTGTTCTTCATGGTTGCATTGCCATCATCTAATGCGATGGATAGTCATCAGGCCACGTTACTGGAGCTTCTAACTTCCACGGAGATGGGGAATCACAGTTCTGTTCTGGCTTAATATGAATGCAGTCATCAGTCCACCCATTTCAAATCATCTCTAAAATGACTCTTCTTGACGTCTCTAGCGCTTTTAGAACTCGTTCGGATACTGGGCATTCCGATCTGAGTTTTGTTCGGTCATTCCTTTCGGGAACCTCGACCGCTCAATATATCAGCGATTCTCTTTTGACTAGCTTAATCTATCACTCCCGTACGTGCTATGATTTGACTATGGTAAACGATATCTTTCTATTATCTTACATTGGGTGGTTATCATGATGGACAGGGAGGTAAGCTGCTTCGGACTGCCGCCTCTAGCCTCACTCCTAATGAGACAATTCCTCTGAGGTCGAGTATTTCTGGGTGAGCTACGCCAACCAACTTTACGCATAATCCACTCAAGAGCACAAGCCGAAGCCTTGCAGCTGTGTCAGCATGTCATATTTCGCTGTAATAGCCATTCGAGACTGGGAGCCAGATATCTTTTGATCACAGCATAGAATCATTACATCGGGCTTCTTGGAGCCGTTTGCACCATATGTGGTAAGCCATAATTCCTTGGTAACCTCATGATATACTTGATTTCGACGGCTGATGATTTGTAAGTTCGCCTTGTTACAGAGCATCTTGCAAGGTGTGTGTGCTCTCAGTGTGCTCGGAATGACGTCTGAAAGTCTGATGTCCACTTACATACTTAGTTGTGCATGTTCTCTTTAGAAATCTGTTCCTCGTCTCGAACAATCTTGGGACCCACGTCTGCTTTCGATGTGGGGTGTAGATCTGGCCAGTATGAACATATTTCCGACCTAAAAATTGGTGTCGTGCTCAGCCAGATGCGGCTATAATCGTGCTAATTGATTGTAAGCGGGCGAGCTACACTTGATATAGCCGATGACATTCTGTGATTCTTAAGATATTCTACTCATCCGAGTCCTGGCGCTGTTCCCACAGTAAGCACCTACTCGCGAGAGATTGTCCTGCCCTAATACCTTTCAGAAAAGAAGATTAGCTGTTGCCTCAAGGTCCTTGATGCGGAAGCATGCCTCATCTCCGGCATCGTCATTTNATCACCTTCATCTCTGCTTGATCATCATATAGTAACTAGTGTTCATCTGTGGCATCTGATCCTTCTCTCTGCGTAACGAACACTCAAGCAAAAAAAAGCTTCCGCTTTTGATTTGTCTCCTGTGCGACCTTGAAACACATCGTTAACTGATGTTCATCTCTGCGCTATGTTTGAGCGCTCAAAGATAGCATCATCGATATCTTATACTGTGATAAAGGTAGAGGAAGCTGGCTTCACTTCGCAAGGTGAATTACTCAGGAGTGTCTCTTAATAACTTGTCTAGTTACTTGAAAATCCGCTCATACGACGGGTCCATCGATCCAAGTATTGTCTCGTAAATTGTTTCAGACATTATGGTTCAGCAATATTTCTCAGTCGCTCCGTTGACTATCTCGGTCTACCATTCTCGCACGCTTTTTGCTCTTTGACAGCACATCTAATTACTGATTCCTCGAAATTATGTAGTCACGATGTTGGAGAAGGAGGTAGTGTTTTTTATCATGTTATCCATGAGGTGGGCCACCACTGATCCACTCCTCTTGAAAGGTATTTCTGGGAAGCTATGCCGATATAATTTGGCGTCGAAGGATGACGGAAAATCGAACCCAGGCCACTCAACAAGATCACATCATGTATTTTTTCACCTTTGATTGAAGACCTTCAGAACTATTGCTTTGGATATCGCTGAACGCGATGTCTTTCCAAAAGGCTACATGAAGGGTACCGCCTTTGCCGGAAGTGAGTGCGCCAGTGGGGGAAATGTCATGGTATTGGATCATTAGACTGCAATTATTGCGATCAATGTTCATCTACTCATTGTGAGCAAATGATGATGATGATAATGTCAGAATTGGTGACGGTCGACAATACTAGTCAGACATTTCCGTCGTTCAGTGGAGGTGACATAATCATCTGCGTCGGGAACATGGGAGTGAGGCACAAGTGGTCACACGTGCATCGTTAATGCGAATGTACCAAGATTGAAGATTTCCGGGTTTCAATCCGTCATCGAAACCATCGAATAGAGTGAGTTCTCATCCCTGTATCTTGCGCTCAAGTGATTAATCAATAGCACCTGCAGGACCTCGCAGTCGTACAGCCTTTCCGGCACGAAGACAGTCTATCTGATTAACTGATGCAGTGATGTATGGGCACTCTTCAAGGAAGAGACTGATGCATTGGTCCCTTCTGTAACAATTACTGACCAGATAATGTTTCGCCTGTATAACGATCTGTTCTTCATGGTTGCATTGCCATCATCTAATGCGATGGACGGTCATCAGGCCACGTTACTGGAGCTTCTAACTTCCACGGAGATGGGGAATTAATATGAATGCAGTCATCAGTTCACCCATTTCGAATCATCTCTAAAATGGCTCTTCTTGACGTCTCTAGCGCTTTTAGAACTCGTTCGGATACCGGACATTCCGTTCCGAGTTTTGTTCGGTCATTCCTTTCGGGAACCTCGACCGCTCAATATATCAGCGATTCTCTTTTGACTAGCTTAATCTATCACTCCCGTACGTGCTATGATTTGACTATGGTAAACAATATCTTTCTATTATCTTACATTGGGCGGTTATCATGATGGACAGGGAAGTAAGCTGCTTCGGACTGCCGCCTCTAGCCTCACTCCTAATGAGACAATTCCTCTGAGGTCGAGTATTTCTGGGTGAGCTACGCCAACCAACTTTACGCATAATCCACTCAAGAGCACAAGCCGAAGCCTTGCAGCTGTGTCAGCATGTCATATTTCGCTGTAATAGCCATTCGAGACTGGGAGCCAGATATCTTTTGATCACAGCATAGAATCATTACATCGGGCTTCTTGGAGCCGTTTGCACCATATGTGGTAAGCCATAATTCCTTGGTAACCTCATGATATACTTGATTTCGACGGCTGATGATTTGTAAGTTCGCCTTGTTACAGAGCATCTTGCAAGGTGTGTGTGCTCTCAGTGTGCTCGGAATGACGTCTGAAAGTCTGATGTCCACTTACATACTTAGTTGTGCATGTTCTCTTTAGAAATCTGTTCCTCGTCTCGAACAATCTTGGGACCCACGTCTGCTTTCGATGTGGGGTGTAGATCTGGCCAGTATGAACATATTTCCGACCTAAAAATTGGTGTCGTGCTCAGCCAGATGCGGCTATAATCGTGCTAATTGATTGTAAGCGGGCGAGCTACACTTGATATAGCCGATGACATTCTGTGATTCTTAAGATATTCTACTCATCCGAGTCCTGGCGCTGTTCCCACAGTAAGCACCTACTCGCGAGAGATTGTCCTGCCCTAATACCTTTCAGAAAAGAAGATTAGCTGTTGCCTCAAGGTCCTTGATGCGGAAGCATGCCTCATCTCCGGCATCGTCATTTATATCAATTCGTCTCAAGACAGAAGCTCATCAGTGATCTCACCTTTTTTTGCTGAATTAAATGTTCTTCAGTCACCGTCGACAGCCTTGTGGAGGGAAGGACACTGTGCTAGCCACATAGACCTCCTCCACGGGCAATGGTCAGTGCATTATGGTAGCCATGCAGTGCTGTGTCAAGGAATTTACTGATCCTGTGCAGGACAATGCCGATATCGTATGGCGCGATTCTGCTTGTCCCCACGCTCTACAAAGCAACAGAATATTGGAAACTATCATCCGGGTTCAAGGCGTACCACTTGGTTTATGTCCTCATCCAGGATCAGGTCCTATACTTTGGCCTGTAAGAAAGTTGGGATCCATCGGGTGGTTTCATGTTTGACCGAACGAAGTTTTATTTTCTGCTGTGTCTGCAATATTGTGGATCAGAGCATACAAGAAACTAGTACTTCTGCAGCAATTATCTTAGAAGTTACCGGAAGCCGGACTCTTCTCTGCATACCCGGCGGTCAGCTCTTAATAAATCTGAAAGAAACGTCGTTGGCTTTGATTTGAAGATCTTCTGGCTTATTGTAATGTCTATAAGAATGATGCGGTCAACAAGCAAATTCTGGGATGCGAAGATTCAGTTTGATATGTAGGGATATGCATCAATTATCTCGCCTCATCTCATGTGTGCCTTCCAGGGGCGAGGCGAGTAAGGTAGCGACGGATTCGGATCTGTCTGGTAGTCTATGTTGTATCCCGTATAATTACTGTATTTAAAATTTGCGTCTCGAACTGTTTAGATATGTTCGGTAGTTGCTAGGAAGGCACATTCTGATCTGCATGATATTTTGCATGATTCACGTGGCCGGAGAGGCTCCAAACTGTCCGCTTATTTCCATTGTGTGCAAACAGCGTGATGAAGATTGATGATACTTCATGACGTCCCTCTGGCTCGATAACGAGTCGAAGAGAGGAACTGTAGCGGTTGGGTAAGTTAGTCTGGGTATTCAATTACAGTAAGTCATTAGCTCAACATGTATTCCAAGAGGTTCATTTTCTGCAAGCTTTCCGATAAACTTCGAGCCTGAGAATGATACTTCTGGTCAAAACCTTGCCCCGAACTGCCGAATGAGCAATCCAAAGTAGGCAAAAACCGAAAACCGACGCACACTGTTGCTCGTAGGAAGTAACAGATGTAGAAGTCTGCCCAGTAGCCCTGGATCGATTAAGATACCACATCCCATTCGTGCCTGGTTTCAGCAGCAAGGTCTAGGGACACTAAATTCAAGCATCAATATCGTTCAAATCTTTCAATAATATTGCAGAGAGGCCTGATCCCTTGTGAAGACGCTTAGATCGAGATTCGCTTTATCCACCCAGGAGTTATATGCGCAGTTGCTTGCACAGAGCTATTCCGAAGGTGCCAACTGCTGTCCAGTGGAGGAAAGGAGACTCTCGGCATGCATTCGTCTAGATTTTCGTATATTATGAGCAACCAGGAAGGAAAGAGTCTCCCTTTTGACTTGAGATCACACAGCGCTAAGTGTCCTGAGCTCCAGGATGAAATGAAAAAGAAGCTATTGGTGAGGAGAGGGACATTGATAATAATCACCTTCTTACCGGAGATCTTCTCCAGCTGCACGAGATCTTCACTCATAGCCTCATCTGTGTTCTCTTGCTGCATTGCCCAAGCCGGCTCAGCTACACGCCGGTGGATAAAAATTGCGCAAAGTTTTATCTGCAGCAGTTGAGCATCGCACATAGCCAGACGTCTCTTGACGAGCTTGTAGTTAAAGTGAGGTCTTGATAAAGATGCTTCAGGGCCATTGCTTTCGAAACCCGCTGCCAGCGGTCTGGGTGCTCTTCTGAGTCGAGAAAAGAGATGGTGACTGAACTGTCGGTGTTGGGATTTCAAAGGTCCGGCGAGTGCATTTTTGGCAGTTGATCGACATTATCGGGCAAACCCGAGGGACCACGTTTGTGCCGTCAACGGTCTTCAATCTCAGTTCCTCTCACATCGTTCATTTCTTCAAATCATGGCTTCGCACATCCCTTCCTCTTCACGAGTTGAAGACTAGAACCATAGGCAAGGGAAATGATGTAGTCATTGTTATAACTTCATCGATTCCTCCTGTAGAAGTTTTTCTCGAACTGTCGTCAGGTTGTCCCTTCGAAAAGTCTATCCAGTGCCTAGCAGATAATCTTGTACCTGATATCAAGCTGTTTCATCATCACGTACAATGGTTGGGTCGGGTCATCAGAGCAGGCAGATCCGGTATCCAATTCTGCTTCAGTTGCTTTTTCAAGAATGCTCTGTCAGGTTTAGTTCTACATCGTCCACATTTCCGAGTGCGGAAGCAGCGAATGGCCACCAGGAGCTTCAGAGCGTCCGACTTCTACTGATACGAGGATCCAGCTTTGCTGTTGTCCAGACATAAATACGTCCAGCGATGCAAACCCACTCCAAACCATCCCGAAGATGCCTCTTCCAAACACCTCTTTCTCTTTGAAAACTCGTACAGATGCTGCACCTGTCGATCCGAATATTGTCCGATTATTCATCTCGGAGACCAGAACAACGCTATACTTTAACGTGGCTCTCGTGACTGTCTTAGTGTACCATTCCAGTAAGACCTGTTTGAATTTATCTCGGATGGCCGGTACCTTACTATTATCTCCCAACTCGCAGTGATTTCACTGGACAAAGAGGTAATGTCCTACAGACCATCATCTTCAAGCTCACGCCCTTACCAGTTTATCTTTCTTAGGTCAGGTATTTCTGGGTAAATGAATTTTAATTGACTTCGACATTCGCCGCCTTACCTAAAGTGGAAGCTGAACCCGTGCAGTTCCGTCAGTAGTATATATTTCGCGGTAAGTGACAATTACTTCTACAAGTCCTCCAGCTTCTGATGTTAGCATAGAATCGATACATCGGATTATTTGGGGTTATTTGCAGTATAACAGGTAGCTTGCACTAAATATGCCTATCCCAATTCAGCTCTGAAGCTTGTGCGTATTGGCAGTCGACCTTTTTACAGAAAGTATTACAAGGCATGTGCATTTAGAATGGTTGTTATTTCTGCAATTCAAATCTCCGGTTTTCTAGTTGTACGTCTTATCCCTGAGGACTCCTGAGCGTCTGTTTCCCGAGTAATTTTACGAACTAGGTCTGGTTTCGTTTTGGGTCACCGAAATGACTAGTACGTAAGTTACACAACCCAAGTGTCACTGACGTGCTCATTTACATGTTAGGTCTGGTCACTATCATACTAATTGACTGTAAGCGGGTGAACCAGAGTGGATGCAATTGATAAATTATTGAAATTCACAGACATTCTACTCATTCGTGTCTTGGCATTTTACCATCAAAGTGAGCACGCTCCGTCATGCTGTTTATGTAACCCGAACTAATGTTCTGCAGAGAAGAAGTTATCCATCGTTCTCAGAATCCTTCTAGGACTGGAAGCATGCATTCGCCTTGTCATTCTTATTTATGGCAGCTTACTTGAAGAGCGTAAGGTGTTTGATCATCTTACACGTTTGTATCGGACTGAAAATTCCTCAGCCGCAATGGCCAGTATTGCAGAAGGAATGACGGTTTGCGTATCGAAGAGGCTTCCTTCACGAATGCTTTCCATCGTTTCATGGTGAGCACACAAAACTATGCGAAGGCTTTTCCTGATCTCTTGCAGGGTGATTCCAATGACGTATGGAATGATTCTGCTATGTCTCGTGCTTTACAAAGCAGCAAACTATTGGAAGTTATCATCTGGCTTCAAAGGATTCGACTTAGTTCGTGTTCTTATCCGGGACCAGGTGTTATACTTTGGCTTGTAAGTGCATTCTAATATGTTAGATCATTTTGCGCCTAACCAAGCGAAGTGTCATTCTCTGCTCCGTTTCAAAAATCTTGAGCGTGATCATTGCAAAAATTAGTCCTTTCGCTTCAGACGTCCTGAACGCTGCAGGGAGCCCGACCCTTCTCTGTATCCTGGGAGGTCAGCTTTTGACTAACTTGAAGGAAGCCGGGGAGAGAGGCGTGAATGGCGGAACGAACTACACGCCAAGAAGTGTTAGTGCCATTGTCTTTGGGGAGGTGCGTCGTTTACCTTCTTTGCGGATCTTCTGACTTATCGTGAGATATATATGTGTGTGTGTGTGGTAGAACGGTGTGGGTGATGAACAATGCACCAGGCACGAAGGGACTGTTTGATTCACAGAGCTATGCTTCATCTGTATGGCCCCATATGTTATATGGCTCAGGAGAAGCAAACAGTGCAAATGTGGCACTGGCCGAGTTAGAGCTGTCTGGTTCTTTATTGTCAGCTGTTGGTTTGTTGTTTCCAAAGTTTATCCATCACATTGCTTGGATGTTTATCATATGTTCTGCAAACATCAATCACCGTGATTTATAGGAAGTCATATTGTATTCTTTAGGTATTTTCGCGATTGAGAGCTTGGGAAGAGATGCAAGTTACAACAGGAGCTGGCGTCAGACAAAACCTCTCAATGATGTGTACTCAGGTGGTGCTTCCTGGACTAAGCTAAACAAGAATCTGGAAGATGCGACTTAGCGAACCAGACCATCATTANGGTTTGTTGTTTCCAAAGTTTATCCATCACATTGCTTGGATGTTTATCATATGTTCTGCAAACATCAATCACCATGATTTATAGGAAGTCATATTGTATTCTTTAGGTATTTTCGCAATTGAGAGCTTGGGAAGAGATGCAAGTTACAACAAGAGCTGGCGTCAGACAAAACCTCTCAATGATGTGTACTCAGGTGGTGCTTCCTGGACTAAGCTAAACAAGAATCTGGAAGATACGACTTAGCGAACCAGACCATCATCATAGAAATTTTCAACAAAAGAACAGACGTGTGAGTTGATCACTGTTGCATTAGAAATTGTTATATGTATTTTCAGATCTCCAACCACATGTTACTTTGTGGTTCCGCACTGCCCGTGGCCACTGACAGCATTTATATTTGGAGGAGCAGGTTCTATGATGACTGAAAACAATGTAGGCGCCTCTATATCATATTTCAATCAATAACGCGGTCATCAAGAGAATGCCGGCAAATGTTGGTGGCGTTCCGACAGCTGCGGGAGCGATTAAAGACCTTTTTTCACAAAGTCTTTGTGATAGCTTCTAGCTAAATGAGGTACGAAGGTCGTGGAGGTGAATGAGATCATGTTTATTGGTGTTTGTCTTATAGAGGCAAAGAACCTCTACGAATAGGGTTATTGCTGTGATACTTCCTTTTTTTTTTTCACAAGCCAATGCTGGCAGTGACTGTCAGGTTGTGGGGCAGAGGATCATCATTTTCACTGATCATCAATTCTCAAAGATGTCCGGAATCAGAAAGTCCGCTTTTGAGCAGCACCTTTGATCCCACTTCAAGCTCCTTACATATAGCCTTGTTCCACTCCATCCAGCTAAGCCTTTTTAAACTTCGGCTGCGTAGGAATAGATAGTTGCTGTCAGGTTCATTGGACATTGTCTGCAGACTTCAAGCGCCCTCCTCTATTGAGTAGATGAGCGCCCAGGAGCTGCACATTCGTCAGCCCAACCATATGAAAAGTGACTTGTGGGTTCAGGAATGGATATAACTGAAGGAGACAAGTATCTTTCTTGCTAGGGAACGGATGGATTCAGGAGCACTCACCCTCGAATCAGCGTGAGGCAGTGTGGTACGCCTTTGATGCTGATCGATATCACGCATTGCCAACTAGGACCCGGTGAATGGATATCAAGTCAATCTAAAACTTCTTCCATCTCTGAGCTGAGGCGCTGAACTGATCTGGTACCTACCCATAAATGTGTCCAACGACCGGTGCCCACATTGAAGCATCTCGAAAATGACTCTTCTTAGCACCTCTAGCTCTTTGGACTCCCGTTCGGATGCTGAACCAATTGATCCCAGCATCGTTCCGTTGCTCATTTCAACAGATACGATTGCCCAGTACTTCAGTGTAGCTCTCCTGACTGTGCTAGTCTACCATTCCGGTGAGCACAGCACCAAACTGACCCTGACGCCAGTATCTCACTATTATTTTTTTGACACGAAGTTATCACGATGGACAAGGAGGTGACATCCTACGCATATACTGTCTCTAGACGCGCGTCCTCATCAAGTCACTCTTTCCAGATTAGATACGTCTGGGTGAATGTCATCAATCCAGTCCGAGCTTCATGATCTAATTGAACGTGGAAGTCGAACCCACACAGCTCTGTTAGCATTATATATTTTGCAGTAAGTGGCAATTACGCCTGCGGGATGGTCTGGTCCTCATTGTAGCATAGAACCGGTACATTGGGGTACTTTCAGCTATTTGCAATGTAACTCGTAAGAACTACGAATTGCTCCATGCGAGATTCGGGTCTGAAGCCTAGGAATTTATCAGTTGGCCTATTTACAGAGAGTCTTGCGAGGTGCGTGCGTTCATTATGAGTGGTATGGCATCTGAATACTAGGTGTCTATATGTCCAGTTGTACGTGCTCTCTTTGAGGATTTGATTCCAGAATAACGTGAGGACCTAGGTCTGTTTTCATACTGGGTCGGGGGGTTCGCCAGTAAGTAGCTTAACCCGGTAGTCTGTCTCGCACTTATCCGTATGGCAGATGTGGTCACTATTCTGCTAATTGACTGTAAGGTGTACGAACTAGAGTTGATGCAGCTGATGACGTTCTGTAACGAACAGATATTTTACTCATTCGTGTGCTTGCATTATTTCACCAGGGTGAACACTGTTCTTCATGAGATGCTGCCGTCCCCTGATGCTTCATAGACAAGAGATTGTCCATCATTCTGAAGACCCTCCTTAGCCTGGAAGCATGCACCGGCATTGGCATTCTCATTTACGACACTTTATTTGAAGGAGGTACTGGATTTGTCGACTTTGCATGCCTTCATTGAACTGAGCATTTCTCAGTCATCATTGGAAGTCTTGCAGAAGGAATGACAATTTGCGGCCAAAGCCGGTTTTTTCGGACATTAGGAACCGTTTCATGGTAAGCACAGAGTACTTTGTAGGGCATTCTTTGATCCGCTGCAGGGTGGTGCCAATGGCGTACGGAACGATTTTGCTGGTCCTCGCGCTCTACAAGGCAGCAGAATACTGGAAATTGTCATCTGGCTTTAAGGGCTTCCACTTAGTTCGCGTTCTTATCCAGGACCAGGTCATGTACTACGGCTTGTAAGTGAATTAGAAACTATTTCAGTTTTTCGAGTCTAACCGACCAAAGCGTCATTTTCTGCTCTGCTTGTCAGATTGTGGAGAATAGCGTCCAAGGAATCAATCCTTTTCTCGCAAATGTCTTGGCCGTAGCGGGAAGTCCAACTCTTCTCTGTATCCTGGGAGGTCAGCTCTTGATCAATTTGAAGGAGGCCGGAGAGAGAGGCGCGAATGGCGGAACGAACTACTCGCTGAGTAGTGTCAGTGACATCGACTTTGGCGAGGTGCGTCATTATCTTTGATTTATGGATCTCCTGACTTATTGTGGCATCTGCAAGAATGATGCGGTCCACGAACAAGGCACCGGACTCGAACGAAGTACTGAAACCGAAGGTTCAGTTTGATGTATTCTTCCTTCGCATAGAGTCGTCGCATCTTTGGGTTGGCGCGAGCGGGCGAAGGCGGCATGGCAGTAATAGGCCCGGAACTGTCCAATTGTTTGCGTCTCGGAATGGGCTGGAGCGTGCTTTCGTGTCCAGGTTGCGTGTTGCATTGTTTGTGTATTTATCGTGTGTTCAGCTGGTATTGAACGCCATCATTTGTCCGCGTGTATCATATTATCTCTGTTTGTCGTACTTTGACAGGGTTTAAATCCCTGACTGGATCCAGTAAGGATGTCCTGTTGCGCGAGTACTGTTGATGTTGGAGGCTTTACAGTAACATCTTCAATCAGTCGATCCGCAGAAGTATAAGTATGGAAACACCAGAGGCATGTTCTGTCTGACCAGCGAAACCGTCATGGCTGATGCATGAGTTGATCTTGCGGAGATTCGCCTGGGTATTGGAAACTATTGTTCCGATTTCAAGGATTTGTTCGAAATTACATGTAATTGACTGTAAGGATCCACTCGATCGCTATATTTGCATGATTGATGTTTGTTCATGTAAAGACATCCTCGCCATTCGCGTTCTGGCTCTTTACCATCAAGGTGCGCATTCCTTCCTGTCACTTTCATACATTTATTGAATCGGAACAGACAGGAGATTGGCGTTTTTCCTTGGTTTTCTTTTTGTCTTGGACGCTGCTTCCGACCTGGGGATGCTCATCTACGGATACATGTTTGAAGGAAGTAAGAATCGAAACCCTGCTTTGATGCTGTTTCCTTACTTATAGGATGTTCGCCAGCTACTATACAGGGTCTTGCGAATGGCGATACAATCTGCACCTACAGTCGGAGTCCTCCGCAAGTGGTTGGAATAATCTCCTGGTAAGAAACATGGTTTCACCTGACGTAGTGGCTAATTTCAGATAGGTGCGTGCCAATGACGTACGGGTTTATTCTGCTGGGTTTGGCCCTGTACAAGGCCAAGGAGTACTGGAAGTTAGCCGCAGGGTTTAAAGGCTTCAACCTCGTAAAGATTCTCGTTCTGGATCAGGTTATGATTTACTCCGCGTCAGTTGGCATCTATCGAAGGTCTCGTCTTTACTAATACCCTCATTCAGCGTCATTTTTTGCTCCGTTCTCAAGATCATGTATAATCGCATATTTGATGACAATCGCTTTGCATCGGACCTCTTGAATGCAGCGGGAAGCCCGGTGCTTCTATCCGTACTTGGCGGGTATCTCCTCGTTCCTTTGAAGGAAGCTGCCGAATTAGGGTTCAATGAGGGGACCAGCTACCGGTTGAAGAGCGTCAGTGCGATAGAGTTTTTATGAAGTTCAGCCGGTCTTCACCGTACATTGTACACGATTCCCGGTCATAACACAACATGCTTGTAAGGACCGCTTTTGATGAAGCGACAATCGTTTCATCATAGAATTTTGATCCGCACATGTAATGGCTAAATTGCATATTGTGTTTCTAAATCCTTTCCTTGTTTTGAAAAATTGTTCTGATGAAGACATATTCGGAGACGCTTCTATAGTGTCTGGTTTGTTTTATTCGCGCAGTGGCACTTTCGTGTCTGAAACGCATCGGTCTTATACACGAACGCCGTGCTGTGTAAAGATTGTGAAACCGACTACGACTTGATGCGGCGATTATGAAGCCACGGCCGCGGTCAGGCATAAATGCGGTGCAGTGCAGGCAAGAATGATGTACAGGTCTTAGTTTTGGAATTCTATGTCGGCGCCAATCGATTGTATGCATATTGATGAATAAGTCACTGAATTTTCCTACATATTGTGCTCGGAGTCCGGTGAGCTCGGGCTGCTCCGCTTCCCGTCGTGGAAGGAAACTGGGAATGCTTACAGATGCAGATGAGGACGCAGACGCGGATGTTCGGTCCGTTCGAAATTGATTGAGAGTAAGTTATGTGTGAGGGATCGGGAATCTGATTCGGGCCCAGGGAGTCTACAGCTACGAAGTATTAGCCCGATGATCGGAGGATGAAGAGCGCCATTTGAATGGCTCGGACTGTTCAACGCTGGATGTAACGCGAATAGATGGGTGGATCGCGTGGGTGACCAGCGGATTACACAGACTTTTTCTTATCACTTGCTACCGAGTACCGATGTGTCTCCGCCGTAAGTCTCCAAATGTCCAAGTCAGGCGTCCAGAACGTTGGCGCCCATCTGTACAGTGAATGCGGCATACATTCAATGAATGCGCGGGATTGTCAAATGCACTTGTCGGACTATTTCAAGATACATCTTGCCCGAACCATCTGCATGCACGGGAAAGATATCCAATGGAATGGCTGTATCTCAAGATGCAAAAACGTCATGTTATGGTAAGTCGTTGAAGGTGGCGGGATTGTCAAATCACTCTGCGATTATACTTTGGGTGGATGTACGTTTGTACGTACAAGTCTGCCTTCAGGGCCCTTGTCCCCACTGCCGTGATTAGATCTTCTCAGATTACTTGGTCGTCGCGTAGTTCGACAAAGTTTACCCCGATTGATAAGTGGACTATATGCCGGTCCTTTTATTAGATCCATCTATACTCAATACGTTGGGTTCACGCTAGATCACATTACCAGGGACACACTTCGTCCCGCGGTACTCATGTTTTGCTCGTGTTTACTTATGCCTTTGGCAGGTGTCTTCTTTTACCTTCGTGCCATAGAAGCCATGGCAGGTCGATTGGAACGTTCTGCTATTATTTGGCCTAAGCCTCATCAAAATCTTCTTTCTGCCTGATAAGTAACGGGCTCATGCGGCACTGTGGTGCACGCCGTTCGAGGGACATCCTGTTCGTTGGGGTGGCAGATTTATAGTATCATGCGTCAACGAGATGTATTGTACTCGCCTTGATACATGAATGGCGAGACTATACCAAGACAGACGTGGTATAGCACGTACCGATTGGAAAATTCCGACGCCTATCGGAATGGAGGTTCATATCGCCGAGCTGTAGCGGTAACGAACGTTCAGAGACATCTGCGTGTCCTCCTTGAGAATTTGAACTTCTGAACGCCAGCTGCTTCGTATGATTCTTGAGTCTTATCTGGACCTCAGTCACGAGGTAGAGAATCAGTAGGTGCACTGTGAACACTGATAGACGTGCCGGATGCCGGAATGGGGAGGTTGGAATTACAGGTCGGAATGATGGTGAGAAAAAATGTCGGTGATGGTGGGCTCTGCCACCGCCCTTCATCATTCCGTGCATAGCGCAGTCTAAATGTCTGGGCCTCCTCCGTGAATGCTGGCGATAGTGGCGTCACATTTGGCGACTTGCTGTTGACAAAGGCGTTATTGCGTGAAAGAATAGATTGTTGAGCAGGATGGAGTGCGATGGCATGCCGAGCGTGCTTGCGCGCGCAGATGGATGGGCATTTTTGGGGGAATGCGATAGCGCCGAGACGATAACCCTGGTAAGGACCAACTGGATGGAGGTGGCTCGAGGGATGCGTTGGGGATATCGTCTTGAAACATCGGAAGAATTTGTAAAGGAATAAACAGATGCAGAGCGATATCGACAGAGAGAATCAGCAGAGGAGCTCAGATAGCTGCGCTGGTCTCAGAATAATTTCATAGCGAAGCCATTTTTTCCGTTTGATATTCTTCATCAAAGACCTGAGAGGCAAGTCATGAAAGACAATGACGCATATGGTCCGACGATGCGGGTGAGTCACTGTAGCGTCAAATAGACTCTTGACGACATGGGGCTGTAAGGTGTATGAGTTGCGAGATGAACGGTTGTTTTGGGATTGAATGGCTGTCCGCTTTGAGACCAATTTGTGATAGTGGGGGAGACAAGAGCAAATGGAACGATTGCCACTTCATCTGATTGGTCATAATCTCCTTTTCTGTCATCCGATTGGCGCATCCTTTTATGGAAAGCGCCGGGAGCAAATCACTGAGGCTTGAGGGGTATTTGAACAAAATAAATTCAATTAACCAACAAAAGGTCATGAAACCTGCGAATTAATATCATCATACTGCAATAGTTATTCTGGATGATTTTAGTAAACCAAGTAATCCAGGGTTGGAGGAATCGACGGACAATAGTTGGAGATGCAGTAGGAGGATGACATAATCCAATGGCGTCCCGCTTATATTGCGCGACTTTTTCCGTCTCTCCATTGCGTTCCCCCCCTTCCCCACACTCTCGTCGTCGTGCTCGACGTCCTCGTCTTCGCCGTCGTCAACAGCAAACAGGCGTTAAGGCAGACACCGGCGTATAACACCTAGCAAAGATGCGCGCAATATTGCGCCCTTTTGCGGCCATTGCTGCGCACAACCCTATTGAAACGATTGTACTTGGGTTCATTGCTGCTACACTTGCATATTTCAATGTTCTTGCTGCAATTCGCGAATCAACTTTCCTTTCACCTACAATCCCGACATCGCTAAGGCCAGCCCATGCTTTACTACGTAACGAACAATGGGCAGCCGTACCTGAGAGTGTATGGACTGCATCTGGTCATGACGATGAAGAACGGATGGAATTTCAGCAGATCCTGTTTGGTTTGGATTCAAGCTTGAAGAGGAAGAAGGCGTATGCGGACATCGACTTTTCGTTCACGGAGGAGAAGCTCAAGGACGCGTTGCAGAACACGACTTCACGACTCTCCGAACATGCTTCATTCCATTTTCTCAACGCTGGTGAACGCTCAGCGACTCTCACGCTAGTCCTGCCTTCATCATCTTCTCGCGACGCTGCTGTCTCGTCTCTCAAGCGTGGCTTGCCTAGTATCAATGGCGCGAAATTCACGCTCGAGGCCGCGCCGACTGCTCCAGAACTACTCCAGCATGGCCGATGGGCTGCTTACGCCGTGCGAGCACTCGTCACACGATTTACCGAACTCGCTCGTGCAGCAGATTCGTTGGACATTCTTCTTGTGCTTGCGGGCTACATCCTTATGCATATCACGTTCTTCCGCCTCATCGTTTCCGCTCAAGCACTCGGTTCGCATTTCTGGCTTTCGGCAGCAATTTTTACGAGCAGTACTCTAGCATTTGTGTTGGCATTGCCAATTGCCTTGTTTGTTGGTATCCCCGTCGATCCGGTGCTTCTCACCGAGGCATTGCCATTCCTCGTGTGCACGGTTGGTTTCGACAAGCCGCTTCGACTCGGACGAGCTGTATTCACACATGAACATCTATTTACGCCAGTCCCCTCTTCCTCGGTTTCGCCATCTGACGGAACTCTGACGCCTACTGGCCGAGTAAATAGGACGTCACCATCTGTAATGAAGCCGGCTCATCAAATACTACTCGAGGCGCTCGACCGTGTTGGCAATGCAGTTCTCAGGGACTATACTCTTGAAATCTTCGTCCTTGTGGTCGGAGCAAGCTCGAAAGTCGGAGGTCTCCGGGAGATGTGCGCATTTGCCGCGATCATTCTTGCATTCGATTGTTTGAGCGGGGTTACATTCTACGTCGCCGTCATGGGAGTCATGATTGAGGTAAGTTCTATTCTTGGTCGTATTTCCTTCTTTGTCACCGCCGTTATTCCCTTCATTCCCTGCTATCTTTTCACTGCGCTTTTCGCCTGTGATCCTTGCATGATGGAGGTCGGCATGATCTCAATTGCAATTTCCGACTCCGCTGCTGGTTTTTTCGCGTGCGGACTCATGTTACCGGCATCACCGGGAGGGAAATCGGTGATTAGCATGACCTCATGCGACTGTAATTTGGGTCCTAATCGCCGATTTACACCTTCATTTTCTTCTTATTTTGCGACTTGTTTTTCATTTCATTGCATCTGGGGCGCCTTCAACTCAATCTCCACGAGCCTTTTATTTTCGGGAACATATCACTACTTTTTGTCCTGTTCTTTTCCCTCCTTCCCACATTCCGAATACCGCTTCCCGATCATTGTTGATCGGCATGCACAGCTTATTGTGCACTGTTATTATTCTCTTTCCATTTCTTGGTGCTCTTCGATCCAGGAGCAGTTATTCAACTTCTATCTCCCTATTGTCTGGGGACGCGTCGCGACGCAGAAGTTTTGCTTATAGCTTCACGTGATGGCGACTTGCCTTCTCCTCTTCCCTTCTCCGCGCGTCTTGCATCATTGATCTCTGTTCGTTCTATTGCTCGGGACAAGCTTCATCGGAAGAAGCCGACAAGAAGCCCCTGTGGAGGTGTCCTCGTGTTTCTTTTCTTTCCTTTCCTTTGTTTTGTTTTGTTTACATTTTTCACTTTGCTTCACTACCTTATTCTCTATTCTCTATTATCATTGCTATTTATCATGGACTCGTGCTAACATGTCGATTAATGGTATAAGGTAAAGCGAATCAAGCACAGGAGAGCGGCGACATTAGCTGCTTCGGCAGCCGTGAGTACTGCTCCATCGCGATCGGGATCGCGCCTGAGTTCCCCAACTCGGAGGGCTATCAAATCTCTTCCTTCCTTGCCGAGCTTCGGATCGATGACGAAACTTGTTGGTTTGTCAGGGCCGACTGTTGATCAGCCGGTTCCGGCCGTTGCGCGCCCACCGAGTGCGCTAAGGAAGCGAAGTTCGTTCCTAAACGGCGATGAGAAGCGTGCTCGTGAGCTCCGAGATACGAGGATTGAGCGGGAGCAAGGTCAAGATCCTGTGACGAGGTTGAAGCTCCTTACGGTAAGCAACTATATTGATACATGGTGAAGACATGTGTTGACGGGATCTGTGTAGATCGTCTCGTTTGTGACGTTGCACGTTCTCAATCTCTGCACCACCCTCACTCCTGCTACAGCGCTTGCGCGCATCAACACGGCCGGTGCGCTCCACTTTGGCGAACCGGCGCTTGGTGGTGCAAGGAAGGTAGACGTCTCTGGACCTCGAGTTGCAGGTGCACTTGATCGTCTTGCAGCAGTTTGGCTCTCGGCTCCTGCTCCCTCTTCTGATAACTCGACTGAGCATCATGTCCAGCGACCTGACCTCTTGGTGCGGATCAGCCCACCGCTCTTTGTGCATGTCACTCCGGGCGTGAAGTCCGGAAAGACTCAATCAGATCCGTCACCGAGCCTTAATATTTCGCAATCGCAGAAGGAACGAGATGCACAGGGTGGACAGTGGGAAGCTTTCCTTTCCGCATGGACGGGTCTTGTTGGGGATCCTATTCTTTCAAAGACCATCTCACTTGCGCTGATACTTTCGCTGGCTTTGAATGCCGTCTTAATGAAAGGTATTGCATCTGGTGCTGCCGGTCACACATTGGTGTCGAGTCTGGCAAGCGTTGTTCCAGGAGTGAGATTCAGCGCTGCGAACCTCGGTGCTGTGAAGGAGGAAAGAGATGCTGAGTCGGAGGAGGAGAAGACAAGCGGTGATAGCGACGAAGTGGAGAGGAGGATGGGACGTCCGCGTGAACAACAGCGCAAGAAGCAGATCTTTGGATTTGGCAGCAACCTTGCGCCGATTAGGACTGCCCTTGCAAATGCAAGCTCAGCAAATGCTGGTATGAAGGCTTATAGCGGCGAGAAACCACGAACCCCAGCCGCTTCTATACCACCTCCGTCCGAGCCGACTCCTGCTCCCGCTGCTCAAGTTGCACTAACTGCGATCCCGCCCGCTCGTCTTGTTCGCCCGCATCCTATTCGTCCAGAAGCCTCTCCGCTCCCGCTCGATCTTGTTGACCGAAAGTTGGAACAAGTGTCAAAGTCCTCGGATGGTCAGGCCATCACTCCGCCGAAAGAGGAAACACGTCCTTTCGAGGAGTGTTTGGATATCTTTGAGAACGGCCCACGACCTGTGCAAGAGAGCTTGAAGCTTCTCAACGATGAGGAGGTCATTATTCTCAGTCAGGCGGGTAAGATTCAGGCCTATGCACTTGAGAAGATGCTCGGCGATTTCGAAAGGGCTGTCAGGATTAGGCGAGCTTTAATTTGTAAGTTTTTGCAACATTCTTTCTGGAGATGATGACTGAAGCATGTGCGTTGTGTAGCTCGTGCTTCAAGAACGAAGACGCTCGAACAGTCGGACGTGCCTTTCAAAGATTATGCTTACGAGCGTGTCTTCGGTGCCTGCTGCGAGAACGTTGTCGGCTATGTGCCTCTCCCGCTCGGTATTGCCGGTCCTCTCAACGTCGACGGTGAGGCATATCCGGTACCTATGGCCACTGCAGAAGGCACTCTTGTCGCATCCGCGTCACGAGGATGCAAGGCACTCAACGCAGGTGGAGGCGTTACAACCGTGATTACCCAGGATGCTATGACTCGTGGTCCTGCGATCGACTTTCCGAGTATGCGTGAAGCGGCCGAGGCGAAGTTATGGATTGAAAGCGAAGAGGGCTCGGAAAGAATCCGAGAAGCGTTCGAGTCTACCAGTCGATTTGCTAAGCTCAGAGGTCTTAAGTGTGCTCTGGCGGGAAGGACGCTATTCATCCGATTTGCTACTAGCACCGGTGACGCGATGGGTATGAACATGATCAGCAAGGGTACTGAGGCGGCTCTCGAAGCTCTTCGGCAGCGGTTCCCCCAGATGCTCGTTCTCGCTCTTTCTGGCAACTACTGCACGGATAAGAAGTCTGCCGCGATCAATTGGATCGAAGGTCGCGGCAAGAGCGTAGTCGCTGAAGCTATCATTCCCGGCAAGGTCGTCCAGACCGTACTCAAGACTACCGTCAAGGATCTTTGTAACTTGAACATAAAGAAGAACCTGATTGGTAGTGCGATGGCTGGTAGCATTGGCGGGTTCAACGCTCACGCAGCGAACATCCTCACGGCGATCTTCCTTGCTACTGGCCAGGATCCGGCACAGAACGTCGAAAGCTCGAGCTGCATGACGCTTATGGAGCCAGCGAACGATGGTGTTGACCTCCGCATGTCTGTTACGATGCCTTGTATTGAGGTCGGTACCGTTGGTGGAGGTACTATTCTTGCTCCGCAGGGCGCCGTCCTTGAGATGCTCGGCCTCAAAGGTGCAAATCACGCGCAACCTGGTGCGAACGCCCAGAAGCTCGCTCGGCTCGTCGCTGCTGCTGTCATGGCCGGTGAACTTTCCCTTCTCTCCGCGCTCGCTGCCGGTCACCTTATTAGGGCGCACATGCAACACAACCGCTCAACTGTTAACACGCCTGCGACGAGTCGGCCGGTCACTCCTGGACCTGAAGCATCTGCCGAGAAGAAGGAAATTCCTGTGCCAGCAACTCCGGCTCCTGAGATGCTCGGAATTTCGACACCGTTCATGCCCTACTCCGGTATCCATACCCCCGCCCCTACTCGAGCTGTACAAGCAGCTGCACTGGAACAGGGCCTGAGTCGAACGGAGAGCGAAGTCAGCCTTCCAGCTTATTCACTTTCGGATACTACCGCAACTCCTGGGGACGTAAAAGCTGAGCCAGAATCGGACGCAAAAGAAGGAAGAAAAGACTGAGCAGTTGCTTTCTTTGTGATGAATATGGTTTCTTTTCATTTCTGCACTATCCAACTTCATTCTAGAATGCCGTGCATGAAGTGCTTGCACTCTTTGTTATCGCTTTTCGTTTTCCATTCACAATTTTCAATTCGCCACTCTGTATCATTATCAACTTGTGCACGCCATTCGCTCTCGACAACCAACCAAGTAACGCATGTGTTACGATGCATCCTCAATTTTCTCACAAATCTTCGACCTTCTGTGATTGCGGGCTACGATTTGGCTGACGATGTTTTAACTTCGCTGTTTATACACACTTATTAGTCTGCTTTCATCTATTTTTCTACCTCATCGCATGTTCCTGGATAATATATTAGAATAGTCATGTTGAATCCAAATATAATTGAATACACGGAATGTCAGCTAAACAAGGGTTATATACAGACGTAGAAAATGACAAATATTGCCAGAGCGAACGGTGTAAAGGACATCTGAGGTGTGTGGGAAGACTCCTCGGGTGGAGAGAACGTGTTTGCTCAAGCGAACTGAATGGTACTGATGGTTCTCGACTTATCCGTTCCGCCATTGGTCAATATCTCGCCTGCTTCTTTAAGGTTAATCAATATCTGACTGCCGAGGATGCAGAGAAAAGTCGGATTTCCAGTTGCATTGATGAAAGCGCTCGCGAAGACGCTCATGTCGACAACGAGGAGATCAACGATCCTCAAAACGCAGCACGAGATGACTCTGCGACAGGTTAGTATATCCATGCTTTTTAAATGATTGGATAGACGTACAGAAAGTAGTATATGATTTGGNCGAAGACGCTCATGTCGACAACGAGGAGATCAACGATCCTCAAAACGCAGCACGAGATGACTCTGCGACAGGTCAGTATATCCATGTTTTTTAGATGATTGGACAGACGCACAGAAAGTAGTATATGATTTGATCCTCGACAAGAACCTTGACAAGGGGGAAGGCCCTCAGGCTAGTTGACATTTTCCAGTACTCGAATGCTTTGTAAAGCGAAAGAGCGAGCAGAATTAAGCCGTACACCATGGGCATGACCCTAAAGGCAATCAGAACTACATATACATAACGATTGACGGTACTCACCAGGAAATCACGTCTACACTCGCCAATGAGTTGAACTCATCACAGCAGACTGTCATACCATCTACAAGGCCACCAATGAAAACTGGCGAGAAGCGATAATACCTAGTAAGGAGAATTATGCAGGCTCAAAACGAAGTCACGACATCACCTTTATCGACCAAAGCGCTATAAATGACAAGGCCGAGCTCAGAAACAGCTTCCAATACCAGGGGGACATAGAGACAGATGGCCAGCGTCCTGTCTTCTTAGAAGATAAAAATTAGCCTATTTACATAAGAATAGTTTCATACCTCGGCCATACAACGCTAAGACTCTGATAGTAAGGATATCTGAATATGACTGTAAAGGCTGGGATGATAGCCGAGACGAGCGGAACATAGCTTACAATCGATCAGAATTACGTTGACCCAATCTGTCCGCGTCGCAATGTGAGTGAATAGAACGGAACATAAGACATATGACTCACTAGTCATTCCGCTTCCCCAGTAAGAGAACAGACCTGGGAGGAGTCAACATGTATTGCGGTTACTACCGTAGAGCGACTACTTACAGCTAAAATCGAGATACACAGAAGGATGACATATCAGATGCCGAATTCGAAATCTTGGATTAGCATAAGATTCGATACCTTCTGTAGCTCAGGTTGAAGCAGCCGTCTTCATTATGCATGAGTCGTTCTTGTTCTCGACCGGTCTTGTTAAGTGGCTACTTACATACGATATTACAGATTGCTCCCAGGAAACCGGCATAATGGTTCTGTAGTGGTTTGGTCATCGACTGTTGTAAGCATAGGGTTGTAATCATACTTACCACGAAGTAAATGACGCTGACAATATTCCACTGATTTGCCTTCGAGAAGTTGAGATCGTGAAATCGGGACCCTACAAGAGGACTTACCCAGAAGTATTTTACCTACACAGCAAGCAAATTAGTGGGTTTTTTCCGTGACGACATTTAGAATACCGACCTCCTTATCGAGATGCAGAACTTGTGGACGACAAGATCAATAAGCTAGGAACCAACTGGTGGAAATAATGCGACTTACGGTAATGATAGACAAGGAGAGTCAGAACAGCTACAGAAACGTATTGCTGGACAATAACTTCCCACGTAACTGAAGGTACGAAAATCGGATCGAAAGCTTCAACTCTAGTCATTGTGTGGATCTTGGTATGTTAGTCTTCATTGCACCAAAAGCCGGAGTCTCTTATATGTCCAGCTCTGTGTCATCTTTGATGGGTTGGAAGATGAGCCTATACCTCCACTAAGATTGCAGATGTAGGTGGCCTCAGCTGAGCCGAACCTGTTCTAGTGGTACCCAGGCATTTCTGACGTGTCTCCAGGAGCAAAAGGAAAAGGCTTGAATTAGGACGGTCCACCTATGGAGCTTTCATAGAACTTTACGAAATTAGTGCCAGTCACAACTGTCGCTACATCGCTTTCACGGAGAGGATGTTTGCGAGTTAGATGTGATCGTTGCTCGTGACGAGACTTACGCTCCTAAGGGTAGGTGTGAGACTGTGAGTGTTGGCTGGGTTTGTTTGTTCGTGTATCTTTGTATTACATAATGAGATTCCACGGAAACGGATCCGGATTAATCCCTTGAAGGCACTCCAGTATGATGAGATCGTACTCGCTCGTTCGCGGTCAAAAACTCATCTGACTTCGCTAAGTGGTTGATTGTTCAATTCCTGATTGCAGCCGCAGCGTTTCGTGAAAGGTCAGATACGACAGTCCTTAATGTGATGTACTCAAGTCAATCTTCTTTACTTCAAGTCAGCTACTGCGACGAGCCCTCATCATGCTGAATGCGCGATTCTAATAGGGTAATCCTGTAAGAAAAATTAAGTTTTTGTATCTGAGAGACTGACGCACACATTTACAAAGGCGAATCCATCATCAAGTTTCCTGTGAGTCGATTATCTACTCGCTTACTCCACGCACCCAACGCAATCTATGCGAATAATCGCAGTTCATTTCGGGTCATGAGATTGATCATTAATGCTGGGAAGAATGTCAAGGGATTCGTGCTTGGCAACAGATGCGTAGCAGATAATTGTGCTTCGGTATTTTTCGACTTTGTTACAGGTCGTACTATTGACCAAACTGTGTCTTTCGCTAATGCGGTATTTGCTTCTATTGTCGACTCGGAAGGGACATCCTGTGCGAGAGCTTTTCTAGTAGCTACTGCACAGTAAACAGAGGCTTCTCAGAACCCGTCAATTCATGGGAGTCCAAACCTCTTCTTGCTTGTTCATTTACCGGACCAGATTGTTAGTCATGAGAAGTAACGTCTGAAAGATTCACCATCTCCCGGACGTAGAAGCGATCCTTGCCCAGATATGCTACGATGTATCCTTACTTTTCTCACACATATCCGACTTCCTGTACTTTCGGGCTATGATTTGGCTGACGATGTTTTTGGTCGCTGTACAGTATATACGCACTTATCAATCTACTTTCACCTTTTTTCTTATCCCATTGCTCGCGCTACTAGATGACAACATAGAATAGCATGTTGAATATGATTATAATTGGATACATACGGAATTCGAGCGGTGCACAGGGGCTAATTAATGCTACCAGAGCCAAGGTGAGAAGGAAAACGAGGCCACAGCACGAATGCGGTAAGCTACACAAACAGAAGGAACAAATTTGACCATTTCATGCGAATATTATGGTGCCGACACTCTGAGATATATTATTCATTCCTCCATTCATCTCTTCTTCCCCCGCTTTCTTGAGATGGATCAACAGGTAACTTCCGAGGAGAGAGAGAAAGCTTGGATTTCCGGCCGCGTTCATAAAATCCACGACGAAAAGATTGTTTCCGTTTGTCAGGACCACGATCCTCAAAACGCAGCAAGCGATGACACTATGCACACTCAGTATGAGGACTGCCTTCAGACAGTAGGACAGACCTACAATATGTAATAGATGACTTGGTCTTCAACAAGGACCTTGACAAGGGGAAACGCTCTAAAGTTGCTTGACATTTTCCAATAATCTGCCGCCCTGTACAGGGATAGCACCAGGAGGACGAGACCGTATGCCATAGGAACTGCCCTGAAAAACTATCAGAAATAGATACAGCGCCAAGTCAAGGACGCCCACCATGATATTATGTTGAGGGACACCGGTGAGTTAAAACCAGTCAAACAAATCGCCATGCCATCTACAAGACCTCCAACAAAGGCTTTCAAAAATACTTGAGCTTGTATATAAGGAAAGCCGTAGAAACGTATGGCACCTTTATCAACCAGACTGCCGTAAATGAAAAGGCCAANAAATCGCCATGCCATCTACAAGACCTCCAACAAAGGCTTTCAAAAATACTTGAGCATGTATATAAGGAAAGCCGTAGAAACGTATGGCACCTTTATCAACCAGACTGCCGTGAATGAAAAGGCCAAGCAAAACGACACCTTCCGCTGCAAGAAGGCTTTGAAGGAAGAAGGTCATCCTTCTATCTATTTGCAAAAAAAAAATCAGTTTCGATTTGAGATCTGATAGGAACTCCGCGTACCCCGCTGATACAACGCCAGAATTCTGATCGTAAGGATATCTAGGTTCATGACAGGACAAATTGTCTTTCTCGATTTGAATAAGCTCTTACAATCAATCAGCAAGACATTGACCCAGTCTATGAGTATATGAGCAGACGATCGATAATCTACCGACAACTTCTTACTGGTAATTTCAGTGATCCAATAAGCGGACAAGCCTATCTTGCGAATCAGCGTTTCCTGACAATTATCCTCAGAGATAGGACCCACAGCTGAGACAAACGAATAAAATGAGGTTATCAGACATTGAAGCCGGGTGCCATAATTATTTCGCACCTTGCAAGATTCTGTCTGAAGCAATTGTCTTCATGGTAGNTGAGTATATGAGCAGACGATCGATAATCTACCGACAACTTCTTACTGGTAATTTCAGTGATCCAATAAGCGGCCAAGCCTATCTTGCGAATCAGCCTTTCCTGACAATTATCCTCAGAGACAGGACCCACAGCTGAGATAAACGAACAAAATGAAGTTATCAGACATTGAAGCCCGGTAATATTATTATTTCTCACCTTGCAAGACTCTGTTTGAAGCAATTGTCTTCATGGTGCTTTAGTTATCCTTGAACGGAGAAGATCAGATAGAAACCGACACTTACACATAATATTGAAGACCGCTCCAAGAATTCCGGCATATTTGTTCTATAATGTTATTTGGTTACTTTATCGCGCCCGGGCACACTTATATCCTTACTACGAAATATATGACGCCGACGGTGTTGCATGGCTTTCTCTGCAAGACTGTTAGCTTGCAGGGATTAATGCCTCTGNGTGCTTTAGTTATCCTTGAACGGAGAAGATCAGATAGAAACCGACACTTACACATAATATTGAAGACCGCTCCGAGAATTCCGGCGTATTTGTTCTATAATGTTATTTGGTTACTTTATCGCGCCCGGGCATACCTATATCCTTACTACGAAATATATGACACCGACGGTGTTGCATGGCTTTCTCTGCAAGACTGTTAGCTTGCAGGGACTGATGCCTTTAAACAAGGCTCACCCAGAAATATGTCATCTATTGGAACTTGTCAGATATTTGGCTTCATTGACTGAGAATGCACAATATTGCAGACCTCTTCCTCTAGATGCAAAACTAAACAATTGTCAGTCAAGATAAAGTAAGAAAAAACAGTATTGCACTCCTCGTACCGGAATGATAGACAAGGACAGTCAAAATTGCCACATCAAAGTATTGTTGCACCATAACTTCATAGACGAGTACTGACACCTCGACTGGATCGGTGATTTCAACTGCGGACATCGTACAGTACGTTGGAGTTCACACTTCGGCAAGGCTAGATAGACATCTTATACTAGATAGACATCTTATAGAGCAGCTCTGGGTGCGAGTTTACATCTCAGTAAGCGAAACGGCCTTCACGGCTGTTCTTCCGAGTTGAGATATGATTGTCGTCGACGAGAAATACCTCATTTGAGATGTTCATGAACTGGTGATGTTCAAAAATTAGAAGCTGATTCTGACAGATATTCGATGCGTCTTGAGAATATCAGGCAGAAGTTTGTCCGGTGAAATTCTATCAATAGGGGTGTTGTCACGTCGTCTATGCAGTGCGACTGTGGCCGCAGAATGAGATTGGGCGAACCAAGAGAGATCCTCATGTTACGCTGCTGGGATAGGGAGGCCTAAATTTGCGAAGATGTTTGGTTGGTGGAAGACGGGAACTGCCGACGCGTGTTTCCGAATCCCATTTCCGTTTCCCGTGCATCNCTGACACCTCGACTGGATCGGTGATTTCAACTGCGGACATCGTACAGTACGTTGGAGTTCACACTTCGGCAACGCTAGATAGACATCTTATAGAGCAGCTCCGGGTGCGAGTTTACATCTCAGTAAGCGAAACGGCCTTCACGGTCGTTTCTTCCGAGTTGACATATGATTGTCGTCGACGAGAAATACCTCATTTGAGATGTCTATGAACTGGTGATGTTCAAAAATTAGAAGTTGATTCTGACAGATATTCGATGCGTCTCGAGAATATCAGGCAGAAGTTTGTCCGGTTCGCCCAATCTCATTCTGCGGCCACAGTCGCACTGCATAGACGACGTGACAACACCTATTGATAGACTCGAACCAAGAAAGATCCTCATGTTATGCTGCTGAGATAGGGAGGCCTAAATTTGCGAAGATGTTTGGTTCGTGGAAGACGGGAATTGCCGACGCGTGTTTCCGAATCCCATTTCCGTTTCCCGTGTATCTTGCCTCCTCCCAAATGTTCATGAAGGCACTCCAGTATGATAAGGTTGTAGCAACTCTCTCGCATTTTATGTCCACTCCGCTATGCTAAGTGGTTTACTATTCGGATTCCTGATTGCAGCCGCGATGTTTCCAGATAGTTCAGACTTCTATTCCGCGGATTAGGGATGACGAGGTTCTGGTGAAAGGTCAGATACAGTAGTCTTTAACATATTGTTTCTGGATCACCCAAGTTAGTCTTCTATGCTTCAAGTTAGTTACTGCGGTGAGCACTCGGCATGTTGGGAGCGAGGCTCTGATAGATAGGGTAACCTTGTGAACCGAATCGAATCAAATCCAGGTGTCTGCGGGACTGATGCGCACATTCACGAAGGCGAAGTTTCCCGTGCGCCTATAATCTGTTCACTTCTCCGATCGTGTCGCGAATGACTCCAGCTCATCCCAGGTCATGAAGTTGTTGGAGTGATCACTGAAGTTGGGAAGGATGTCAAGGGGTTCGCGGTNTCACGAAGGCGAATTCATCGCGAAGTTTCCCGTGCGCCTATAATCTGTTCGCTTCTTCGATCGTGTCGCGAATGACTCCAGCTCATCCCAGGTCATGAAGTCGTTGGAGCGATCACTGAAGTTGGGAAGAATGTCAAGGGGTTCGCGGTTGGCGACAGATGCGTAGCTGACAATAGTGCCTCGGTATTTTTGGATCCTTTTGTTACAGGTTATACTATTGGCTAATTGTGCGTTTCGCTAGTGCGGTAGTTGCTTCTATTGTCGGCGCGGAAGGGACCTCCTGTGTGAGGACTTTGCTAGTAANGAAAAGGAAAAAAAAAAAAACGTAAAACTCGTTCGGTATTCTCATAAATAATAAAATATGTTAGTTGAAACGCACATCGCTGATCGTTAGAGTGCCGCGGTCGGTACTGTCTGTGGGACTCTTCAAAGCGGCCTCCTTGAGGTTGAATAGGAGGTGGCTGCCTAGGACACAAGGAAGCGATGCATTCGCGAACCCGGATACGACGGCCTGGAAGTTCGAGTCGTCGATCCAGTACACGGTGATACTTCCGACGCTGCAAGCCATTACACTATTGCAAGTTACTCAGTATGGGTTTTGTTCGGAATGAGGGGAGCATTGTGCGTACATGATGAAATAGATGATTTGGTCCCGCAAGAGGATGGAAGCAAGCTTGAACCGCCCGAGCTCCTTGAACGAACCCCAGTAGGTTATCGACTTGTGGATCGCGACGCCGAGTAGGACAATCTCAAATATCAAAGGAAGGATCCTTCCGAGCCTCGTTAGTTAGCCTATACTCTGGAAACGTTGGGAATGAATTTTGGGAAAACGTACCAATAACCCGTCGCTGACTGTTTATCGAAATGCCCGCGGATCCCGCAATAGACTCGGTTAAGAACGTGTATGTTTCCGGCTACATGGAGCTTCCTGATTCACCGAGGGGATGGAAAGGAACGCGCTTATTACTTACGGTGGTACGCTATCTCGATATGGAGCAGTAGTCCGAATGACGCTATACTCTCCGCCGCGAAGAGAGCTGTGAGGAAACGAGCCAACTTCTTGTCTGAAAAAGACGTCTGTGAGTCAATCTCTAGGGAAAGGTCACTTTCCTTTACCTCCAGGACAAAGGGCAAGAACCCTCATTAATAGAATGCCTTCATAGTGTCAGTACATATATCACTGATCGTATCGACGGTTTCAGATTTACAGTCAATCATGACAATACCAAACCATCCTGGAAGATACCTGAGCTGGTAGATGTCGTGTTTGACAGGGATGCTTACCCGCGAGTTGATGTGACCAAGCCCCAAAGGCGCCTGACAGTCTATTTGTTAAATGATTTCGTGTGTTTTCGAAGTTTCGCTCACAGCTGTGGAATATACAAAGGGGGGATTAGCTTAGAATATGCGGCGCTCTTTCCCAATGAATTAGTTTTTCGGCTCACAAATTAGAGTCTGGTGTAATGTGATTAGAGAAGGAGACTGCATTATGCGGAGGCGACAAGTCGTGAGCTCTCGGTCGTGCGGGAAAAAGCTGGGAGCTTACGATGANATGCGGAGGCGACAAGCTGTGAGCTCTCGGTCGTGCGGGGAAAAGCTGGGAGCTTACGATGAGGGTTGAGGAAATAGATCGTATTTATTGCTGCAGCGTAAAATCCAATGTAACGATTCTATGCAAGCGAATCAGCAGAGGGAAGCATGCCTCCTCTTAAGGTCGGAGACTCACGAGGAAGAACACCCAGGTCGTGAGGTTACTGCGAGCTTTCTGGGGGATTATTATCAATGGTAATTAGTCGCAGTCTCGTCAGGTCATTCCGATACTCCTACTCGCCCAGAAGAGATGAACCTGGAATTGTACTTTGTCATGAATGACCAAAGAGATGCCAGTAGACTTTGCTCACTTCTTTGTCTATAGTCGTTACTATACGAGTATATTGTCATCAGATAGAAGAAGTGAAGTTTCGGTGCGCATGATAGACTCACTGATATCATAAGTGAGCAGGCACGTCGCTGCCATCCCAAAGTAGGAGGCGAGCTGATTGCCCAGCTCAAAGGTGATCGCAGCAGATGTCTTTGCATCGCGGACGGAGATTGCTGGGAGGCCGTGTGGGGTCGGTGTTGAGATCATCTAGCAGAGCTAAGGACTCCGTATGAGCTCAAATTTGCGAAGGATAAGGATTCAGAAGGGGCGGCAGAGCAGGGAGCGGGGTTGACAGGCCTAATATACTATATCTCTCATGCATATGTGCGGAAGAAAAGGAGGTCAGTCATTTCGCGGGAGGAGTAGGCAGGGCGCCATGAAGCAGTCTTCTCCGAGGTGATGCTGGTTTGATGGAGCTTGTCCGAGCATCGTGCCTCACGCCTGTCGAGATGGGAAGGCTGCGAGAACCAGCGAACCAGGGGGAAATAGAGTCGGAGATTGCTATATAAGGAGCGAGGTTTCGCGCGGAGTTTTACTTGCATTGAGGCTGAGGCTGAGGTTGCATGTAATTTATCAGCACTTTGAGAAGACGGAGTAGGTGATTGGGTGCTTCTGCCGTTTTGGCGTCGGATTCCTGAGGTGGTGATTGCGCATTTTGATGTACACTGTATGATGATGTGTGGATGTGAAACGCAAAGGCTATTGGGATTGGCGCTTGTCCTTGCAATTTGTCAGAAAACCCTTGTTTGACTGCCAATTAAAAATAGTGTCCTATGTTGATGATAATCGCAAGAGACTATGCAACTCCGCAAGCCGGGCATCCGTAAACCCGGGAAGGGCGGAGATTTGCGTATGAACTGGAAGAACAAACAGCTACGTGCATTTGGGACGTCATTCAGGCTATAAATAGCTTGCTCCACAGCGGCAGTCAGTACCGAGGTGACTGAAGCTTATTCAAGAAGATCTTTGCTAAAGGGATCATCTGACGCTATGCCTCACAGTCAGGAACACAGACCAGACAGCCGGAACAAGAAAAACGGAGATGCAGAGAAAAATGCCAGCTGCTCCTTCTTCGTGGCGCTCGTGCCTTGATTGAGAATTGCAAGTGATCGATGAAAAGCAGACGGCAGAACTAGATAGGCTTGATGTGCCTTAGGAAGAAGGGCAAGCTTCGATGAAACCAGTAAACTCATCAACGCGGAACTCAAGATAACTAAAATCGTGAGGAAGTCGTGTCCCTGAGGCAAGAAGAATTGATTGCACCATTGATTGCGCAAGCGATGATCCTGATGGTACAAAATGCAGCAAGCATACCATAATCATTTAATGCATGGAATACATCGCATATGAGTTTACGTGGAAAGAGGCGAAGGGGGGAATCCGAATATGGAGAAGGATCACTGAAGGCAGGATGAGCATGCGGAACCAAGATGTGTTGCATCNCATTGATTGCGCAAGCGATGATCCTGATGGTACAAAATGCAGCAAGCATACCATAATCATTTAATGCATGGAACACATCGCATATATCAGTTTGCGTGGAAAGAGGCGAAGGGGGGAATCCGAATATGGAGAAAGATCACTGAAGGCAGGATGAGCATGCGGAAACGAGATGTGTTGCATTGTACGCACGAATTGTAGGGCAGCGCCCTTCGTCTTCTTGTCTCCACCAAGCTCGAAGCTGGGCGAAACACAAAAATCAGTCACTGGAGGATGATTTGAAGCGATAACGATAACAATACGCACTGCTTGCAACGCTTCAAAGGTAACTGCATCTTGTACTTGCATACGGTGCATTCTAAACGCAAGACGACCTTCTTCGTAGTCTTCGCCTTCTTGTGGAAGACGGGCTTGGTCTGACCACCATAACCGGACTGCTTTCGGTCGTAACGGCGCTTTCCTTGCGCGACCAGCGAGGCCTTCCCGGTCTTGTATTGGGTGACTTTGTGGGGCCTGTGTTAGGCAAGGTGAGAGACGTGGAACGTTGCGAGGAATAGGGCGACGTACGTGTGCTTCCTGCACTGTTTCCCCTTGCAGACTGTTTATCATGCGTTCCATCAAGTCAGCTCCTGTAAAATTATCTGGATAACTGGGGACTTACACGTTCGGCGGGTCCTGCAGGACCAGTCAGAATATGTTGAGAGCAACCAGAAAATAAATACTTACTTTGGAATGTTGACCATTTTAACTTGTGTTTTCGAGAGGACTCACGGTCGACGGCAGCGATGAGCACGCTACCAGATGGACAAGACGAATACTGTACAGCAGTTCTCACGATCGTGCTGAGTGATTTCACGTGATGCGGCAGTGCGCTCTCGCTTCTTCGAGTCGAATCAGTCTTCCCAAAACCGCGTTCTGAATGATCGTTGTACTTGCTAGATGTGAATATCTCAGACAGAGCTTAGAATTTCTTCGCATCCTATTTGCTCTTTGGTCTTAAATGCTCTCAAAGTTCTGGCACGGTCGGTCGGACTCCCACTCTAGCGACTCTATGATATTTCTCAAGCGTCTCACACGGCCAATATTCTGCGTCTCCTTATGTGGCTGCCTTCTGCGGGTGATCGCGTTGAACGACTGACATTCACTCTTTTGTCAACCTCACACGGGATCCAGGCAGGTTCTCAGCATCTCTTGACGAGACTCTCAACGAGCGGCTTCCGGAGGAGGTTGCGCGGCTCCGTGTCGTCATTTACTACTTTGATTTCTGGGACAGAAGATGGGAAGCATTCCTTGACGAGTTGCCACCTTCCCGCCAAACAGGCTGAAAGGGAGTGGCGGCTCGGGGTAGAATGACCCGGTTGTTTCTTCGCGTGTGACGGAGCCCGACATGAAATCCCCCACAGTGAAGAATCCCATCGTTTTTCTTGATGATGTGAATGGAGGTGAGCTCCGCGCTTTGACTGCGGTAGTTTCAAAGTTATGGGAATGGAAGATGAATAGAATGGGTCCCCGACGAGCTGTTTCCACCCTTGTTCGGTCTTCTGCAGTCTTCTCGTTTTCCGTACTCGTAAAGCGCTTCTCTTGAATGTGGGCTTGCACGACATTGTTACGTTACTTTCGGAATAGCGTAATTGCGATCAGACAGCGACAATCACCTGCTCACTTGCGCTCATAAGGCCTTCTTGTAACTGCGCGAATCATTCACAAACAAACACTGCCTGCCGCTTCGGAGCTCATGCAAACGAAACGAAACGGGCTGTCAATATCAACGGACGGACTTCGTGATCGAGGGACGTGCCGCGCTAAGGGAGGACCCCCGGCAATACTGATTGATGCCTGACCGGAATCCGGATAAAAATTCGCAAATTTTGAGCCTGAAGCCTGAGGTTTTCCGGATAATTTCAACCCGAAATGGTGTACAGCCCTGAGGAAATTTCCGGATATGAGGAAGGTCTTGGTCCAAGAGGCCTGTGCAAATCCGGATAATAACAGGACGTCACCTGACCATGATATATGTCATGAGTACCTGAGAATGGATTGCCATCTTAAGGCAGTGTATTTCGAGAGTTATATTCTCTTTTTGTAATGTAGTTGTAATCCAATTCATTCCTTTGTAATACAATCTTTCTAAATGGGTAATAAACACTGTTTGAGTCAAACGGCCGAGACATTTGACAATAATTCTCTTCAACAATCACAACAAAACACGTACAATGCAGGCATTAGGATGGCAAAACGAGGACTGGATCGGTCTTGGTCTGAAATACACGGCGTGCGCACATCTTCCCTTAGTGGAAAAGCAGAAAAAGCTGCTTCTTCATATACCCGGGGCCCTCGAGCAGTTCAGGCCGTCCCCTGGCCTGTCTGTGAAGGCTTTGCTTCGTCGCCTGGACCCCGTTACGCAGAGCGGTGCGATCGGTGAGCAGTCCATTGCAGACCTTTTCAGCTCGGAGGAGTCGAACGTATCGCTGGAGCAGTTTTTTAAGGCGCCCATTCTTCCACCAGATGATACCCTGGACGCGCTGTGGAAGAGTTTTGGTCAGTGTTGGTTTGATGGAAAAAAATCGATTGTGGATTTTACATACCCGGAAACACGCTATCCATTGTCTATTGTGGTCGTATATCGCGAATTGTCACGCGCAAACAAGTTGCGCATGGAATGGAACCACGCAGAGGAATGGATGATGCGCGGTAAACGCTCACCAGAGCTTACAGGGGCCATTGCGAGGGTCCAACGTCTGATGTTCACATTTGACTGGGAATCTGAGCTAAGGGCCATTTACACGACTGTCCCGCTTTTGGACCTGTTTGGAATGCTGGGTGATGGTCATCAGGGTTGGTTGAATGATAGCCATATTGACATGTTGATGCAACTACTCTCCGATCGGTATGAACGAGAAATCGAGGGCTGTGATGTCCTGATAGCACCATGCGTCTTCCAGCAGTACCTTTTGGAAGCGTATGATTATCGAAACAATGCGAAACATCGTAAAATACCTTTATTGGAGCAGTATGCCCAAGACATCTTGACTGGAAGGAAACAACGCTTGTTCTTCACGGGCCATGTTAACGGGAACCACTGGGTTCCGTGGATGTTCGATAATAGGGACAGACCGATCCTTGGACATGGTGAGTAGTTTTTTTTTCCCTATGATATGCATCAGCTTTGATCAGTAAACAATGAAGGCGACTCACTTTATTCCGAGGAGAGTTTACTAGCAAGGCTCCGGAAAGCCTTGCTTTGGTGGATCAATGGTCACCTGGGATCTGAAACTGATTGTACTTATGAAGGAAATGTACTTATTCATGGAGATCAGTCTGGGGACACCGATTCTTGTGGCGTTATTTCGTACAATACCATTGCACACGCATTATTCGGAGACGAGCTTTGGACCTTCTCAAACCGCAAACGTCTGCGTATTGAGGCTTTCAGTACTATTATAATGCGCCACAATGCACATGTGAGCATTTCGTCAGTAAATTGAGGGGATACAAACTCACCAATCATTTGCAGCATACCAAGACCACTTCTTCCAACAATTTCCTTCCTAACGGCCAGACATCACAAGGGGCGCTTCATCATCATCGAGTCGCGGATCCACCGTCTTGCGCGTTACGCTGTGAAGCGAAGGACTGTCCTGACCAACCGCAAGGACAAGGACTCCAAGCTGTAGACCGTCAAGAGCAGATTGAGAGCAAGACCAGGCAAGGACAGAAAGCGGTAGTCGGACAAGGACTCCAAATTCCGCTTGATTCTCATATAATTGCGGAGCAACGACTTTCCCTTGTAATAGATGCCCAGGGAGGGGCTATCAGCGACATAGAGAGGCTGGAGGACATACCTGAGGTCGACATGTGTTCCCTGGACTCCTTGTCTGGCCTCTCCAGTCCAACAGATGTTAATGCATCTTTGCAGAAGATGCATTGGCAAGACGATGCTCAACTCATTTTTGCAAAGAAACGAGACGATGTGGTGACCGCAGTGTCATCCACACGTAATAAAAGGAGGTGGGAGGCCACGGACCTGGTAACCCAGGAAAACGACAATACGAAAATTCACATCTGCGGGAAAGAGCGGCCTCTCAACGTGTTCTTCGCTCGCAGGGATGATTCAGCAGTCCACGAGTTCGGTAGTAGCAAGGACATACGAGTACACAAAGAAGTGATAAAGTCCACGGAGGATGATCAAAACGGTCACGAGCTAGTCGTGGGAGTATCTAAATCTGCAGTCAATTCGAAGATGCTGCGCGAAGCTTGTCTTTCAGGGACTTTCATTCCAAACAACACGCGTTTTCTCACTTTCAAGGACCGTGTACTCGTTATCGATCCTCGTGCCCAATTCAGGCCTCAGGAATGGTCTGTGCAGCATTCAAAATGCCAGAAATGGCTGAAGATGAAATCTCCGTACAGCCCGGTATACTTTCGTGAACATGCCCGACGTTGCAAAGCTGGCTCCACGCTACATGACTTCTCTTTTACAAATGGCTCTTTGAGATCGTCCAGCAAGCCTCAGAAATTGCCCAACAGGCATCTTTCCTATGAGAACTTTCCCTGTTGTGGACTCACTCCTGCTCACGATGCGCGTATCGGCAGTTACCTGACCAGACCCGCAGCACTTGGTGGAGGCGGACGCTCCAAGGTTGCATTGGCGAAAGAACGGTATGGAAAGACTTATGCAGATCTTACCAAGCAAAAGAAACGACATGTGGACAAAATACAGGAAGATTCGTGGATATGGATGGCTAATCATTCGTTCAGTGCAGTATTCTCGCTGGAATGCAAGAAAACCGTGACTGTATGCTCTACTGACAATTCGAACAAGGATCACATTTGTGGTCCTTGTTCGAATTTACTGTTCAAAAAGCAGTTCCGAACAGCAATTAGTCTACCAGAACCACTGACCTCAAACGTCAAGTTCACGAACAAACGGTATCAGCAAGAAGAACTTGGGATTAGATTTGCGAAATGCAAAGGAGTTAACGAGCTTCTCCATCCTAAGGTACGCCCTACTTTACTTTGCATCATAGAATTCAGCTGACATTTCACGACAGAACAATGACATACAGTTGGTCGTGCGATACGCAAAGGGTGTCGCAGCCGGTCATTTCAAGGATCATGTCGTTTTTACAGGCCTCGTCAATTGCATGCTAGAAAGAATTGATCGCACTGCCCGGGGGAAGAAACTTACGAACTTCAAGTACCCCCCAGCATTTGATGCGTTCATCCAAACGGTTTACCTCGTGTGCCCAAGAGCACATAGACTACTTGCGGATCATTTTCCCATTAGAACGGAGCGCAGTATAGCGTAAGTATCATGAAGACCCAAGGTACTAGAAGTATCCTGGACTGACGCTTTTTCTTCGCGAAACAGGAAAATTCGTGCCAAGCAGCCTCAATTCGTTGGCGGCATCTCACCTCGCTCATTCGATCTCGTGGACAATTTTGTGACGGCTCTCAAGGTTCCACAACGAATTGTCGGCCTCAGTGCTGACGACACGAAGTTATTGCCAACTTTCCGACCATTTTTTGACCGAGAGGCGGACGGCTGGTATATCGTCGGTGGAACGGGCGAGTCATTGCTGGTCACTGACCCAACAACTCTTCGTGAAGATTTGGAGAGCGCTCAGCAACAGAAGGCAACTAAAGTAAGTACAATGGACTTAGTCTTGTTAAGCTCCTGGTTCTCACAGTGTTCTTTCGTAGGTTCGAATCTGGGCTATAATTGTTCCCATCCCGAAGATACCGCCAGTTGTTCTGGCGGCAATCGCAATAACTGACAAAGTTACGGCTGACACCCTCACCCGGTATACACATCAAATAATCGATGGACTGTACGAGCGGCACATCTGGCCTGTTTCCTACGCATGCGACGGTACCGAGAAAGAACGAGCGAATCAACGAAACTTACGTGCTCAAGCTCATGGGCTGGATACTCGTACTATCCGAGCTCCCTCGCCGTTGGTCAAAAATATAAATATCAACATACCGCTATACCATGGCAAGCCGATGGCACTCGTCCAGGACTCTCAACATGCAAAAAAGACCTTGCGGAACAATCTCGAAACTGGTACGACAACCTTAGTTCTGGGAAACGACACGGCCACATATGGGCAACTCAGAGAGATGGCTTTCGACGAGAAGTCGCCCATCTACCATAGGGACGTCGAAAAGGGGGACAAGCAAGACGATCGCGCCGCAGCGCGCATCTTTTCATCAGACTCTCTTTCTTGGTTCATCGAGTATCGGCCGGAATACCTCGGAATGCAAATATATCTCTTTGTCCACGGGGACTTGTGCGATGCATGGCAGAGTCGATCCATCACCCACTTGGATCGTTTACATTCGATTTTACGTGCTCACTATTTCGATGAGTTTTGGCTGGATTTCCTTCAGGATGCTGACTACCCTGTCAAGAAACATTGTATTTCGCGGGAGGCCCGCGACATCACAAGCTATCTCGCAGAATCATATATTGAGTTACTGATAATTTACAGGGATTATACAGATGGTACACTGCCCCTAGTGCCTTGGCTACACTCCAGTGAAGTATGCGAACATATTTTTGGCGAACTGCGCAAAGAAGTGAAGGACTTCGATTTCGCGGCATTTCTGAATCTCATGCCAAAGACCCACTCGATGGTACGGTACCGGATGGAGCTTGGAAATGTTCCTGCTCATGACGCGAAGGCCAGAGCCCGAGGTTACGCACACACATGGCTGGATTTAGAGGGATTGTCCCTGTTCAACTTACGTGCTTTTCCGACAGATGAAGAGATCTCCAAGACTGTAAACGAAGCGTACAAAGATGCCGTGGATCTTTGGGAACAGTTGGGACTTTTCCCTGGTGACATCCGCTCAAATAAGCATGATCAAGGTAAGTTTGATTTCATCTCGTTCTGAAATGCGTTTCGTGGCTTATTGTTGCTACATTACAGTTTCTACAGGCTCGGATGATTCAACTGACGAAGAAATATCGTGTAGTGACGACGAAGAAGAAATAGACGATGGGTCTCAGGTCGCTTTACCATCTGTGACACAGTGGTACTCGGACATGGACAGCCTCCGGAAATTCGTAGAGGCATCGCCCGAGGAACTCGAGGGGTCTAGCATCAAAAACACTTCTCGTGCTGTCTTAGAGAAGCTGCTCGCCCGTGACGAGTACCTGTACGAAAATGGCCCGATACGGTCTGAAGAAGTCGATCATGCAATGCTTAACGTCTCGTGTGCAAAACTGTTACTGGACCTTGATACGTCGCTCCGAATGTGGGTGAATCTCCTTGATGTCATTCTCGACTCACTGGAATTCACTAATATGTTTCTTGTCTGTCAGAGACGAGCTTATCACGCCCTCAGCTGACCAGTGGGAAGAGTTCTTTGCGGAGTACGCTGGTGAAGTTGGGAAATGTCTCGCGGACGTTATCCCACCGATTGTTGGGCAGCCCTATCCACCCCCCTCGGAATCCGATTTGCGTCTTCCACCAAGCGAGATGCTTGAACTTCGTCGTGCACACGAGACCCAGTTCACCAAGAATGCCGTAAGAACAACAACAGAAGCCGCATCGCCAGCAACAAGTGCTGCACGAGCTTCTGAAATCGAAGATTCCCGAGCACGTCATTCGCTCATAAAAAAAATCAATGATGTTCTAAAGTTGACTCAACAAGACCAGGGAGTGGGAACGGGCCTAGAACGAAGGATGCGATGGACAGGATCGACTACAGAAGGTAACTCAGCGAATGCGTCTGTTGTGAAGGCGGTCAAAACTTCGGAGGTGCGTTTATACATATATTACCTTTCGGAGGGCTTTTCCTGAGCATTCCTTCCAGTCCTATGCTCAACGGAGCACAATCTATTCGAGATTCCGGATGCCAAGAACCATATTTAAGTACCTTTCGACGGGCGCATTAGATGAAGGGCATCATCTTTGCGAGGGATCATTTGTGCTTGTGTTTGTCAATAATTGCGTGCTTGTTGGGAAAGGTATGGAGTCATTTTTTCTTCCTTATTTCTCAATACTCATTCCATTTGTAGTTGTAGCCATGTACACGAAAGGCGGTGGAAAGAACGGCAAACATTCGTACTTGCGGAACGCTTCAAATATAGGCCAGCTGTCTTACGTCGCTCTGCAAACCTTCGAATACACTTCAAAACGTCTTTTCAGGGCCATCCATTCGTCGAGGGCCCATCTTCGTGTTCATTCATTTGCTCACATCCAACCGTACGAGTTCTTGTTTGCGCTTCCAGACAGTCCAAAAGTCAGACATAACGGAAACTCAGTCGAACTTTCGGAAACGGCACACAGACTATGGTGGCATACTCAGAACTATACAAACATTCTCTCTGATATCATGAAGGAATTCAGGAAGAGAAAATGACATTTTTTCATTGTTTTTTCTGTGCTACTCGGTACATTGTAGTAGAGCCACATAGGTCAATTTTTTGCACTGATCAAAATCCGGATAAAAAACACCTCTTTTAAATGCCTGTGCCGAAATCCGGACAAAACCGACCCTCTAGGAGGTCATGCCTGAGGTTTTCCGGATAAAAAGGGCGCGAAGCGCCTGGAAAAATCCGCATATAAATTTTGAAATCTGGATCAGGCATCAGTCGGCATTGCCGGGGGTCCTGCTAAGGGACGGATGACGAGCAAGCCTAAGCCTAATCAGTCTAACCCTAAACGAAATGACGATTCGTTTCCCAAGGTTGCGCGCAGCAAACCCGCAATCTCCCACGCGATTCCCCTTCGTTTCGCAGCCAAACGATTGTTTGCTCGCGCGGGGACCCGGCCGCCGGCGCGCATATGTTATTGTCGATATGTTTTGATCATGATCTGCGCTTGGTTCGAGGGGGTGGGGGGTTATCCGCGGTTCGACGGTCCGATCAAAACACTCCGAATATATCAAATTCCAGACACACCCTGCGGAAAGCGCTCAATGTTTTTCACTTTAAATGAAGCGTGCGCTTTCTGCTTCTGCTGCGGACCGTTGATTTGCGTGGGTGCGCCGTTGCACCCGTATACCGCGCGGCTGTGGCTATGTTTTTTTTTACGGAATGCGCGTGATGTGAGTGGTTGACCTGGTTAGAGAATTTTCTTTTTGGGATTGAGTGGATGTTTCGGGGAAGAAACTAGCTTGATATGTCTTTCTCTCGTCGAGGGAAATACTGCGGGTATGTCTTGATATGTTTTTTTGTTTTTGTTTTGTTTTGTTTTGTTTTGTTTTTTCTGACGAGATTTCAGAGGGACGAGAGGTTTAAAAGCGGCGTGAAGTTGGAAGTGTTTTCCTTCAGTCGACATCGACATTTTCCTCTCTTTGATTATCCTGTCTTCGTTGCTGTGATGCTCAGTCTTACCAGCATTGTCGTTTCTGTTGCGTTTGCGGCTCTTGTGAATGCTGCAAACTATAAGCGCGTCACCTGTCCGGATGGCGTCAACACTGCTACGAACGAAGCAGTACGCTCTCTATCCTCTATTCGAAAATCAATATTGATTGACTTGACTTGTGGTCGCAGTGCTGCCCGTTGTTCACCATCCGAGACGACCTGCAAGCCAACCTGTTCGAGAACGAGTGCGGCGAGGACGTACACGAAGTCCTACGTCTCACATTCCACGACGCGATCGGGTTCTCCTCGTCAGGCGCTTTCAGCGGCGGCGGGGCGGACGGGTCGATGCTCATCTTCTCCGACACCGAGCTCGCGTACACGGAGAACGCGGGCATGGACGACCCGGTCGATGCGCTGCTGCCGTTCCTGGCGAAGTACGGCGCGAACATCACCGCGGGGGATTTGATCCAGTTCGCCGGCGCTGTGGGGGTGAGCAACTGTCCTGGCGCGCCGAAGTTGAGTTTCCTTGTGGGGCGGACGAACGCGACTGCTCCGGCTGACGATGGGACTGTCCCGCTCCCGCAGGACTCGGCGGATAGTATACTGTCGAGGATGGCGGATGCGGGGATCTCGAATGCGGAGGTTATCCATCTTTTGGGTAGGTTGTCTCCTGAAGGTACTTTTTTTTTGTGTGTTAATGCGTATATTGTCTAGCGAGCCACAGTATTGCGAGGAGCGACACGCTTGTCCCGGGACATACGGACGTGCCATTTGATACTACTCCGTTCACGTTCGATCCACAGGCGAGTGATTTCTTTAAAAGTTTTTATGTTCTTTCTAATCCGGACTTTGATCCCTAGATCTTCCTAGAGGTACTTGAAAAATGTTGTCTCAAAGTGTTATTCAGTAGTTAAGGGTTTGTCTGTCTAGGTTCTGCTCAAAGGGACTGGAGTGCCGTTCGGAGTGAACAACACGGACGGGGCGGAGGTGGACTCGCCGCTGCCCGACGAGGGCGAGATGCGGCTCCAGTCGGATTTCGTGCTGAGCCGGGACTCGAGGACGGCGTGCGAGTGGCAGTCCATGGTCGGTGAGTGTGTTTAAGTCTATCTATCTTAGTAAATCTAGGGGGGATGTACCTGAACGACGTACGGGGAAATTAACTTTGATTGAATATATAGCCGACCAGAGCTTGATGATGAGCAACTTCCAGTCGGCGATGGCGAAGATGGCGGTGATTGGGTTTGATAGCGGTACGTTTGTGGATTGCTCGGAGGTCATACCCGACCCTGTTGCGCCTGCGGAGTCCGCTGCGACGTACGTGCCGACCTTCCTACCTTTCATCTTCATCTTGAAAAGTGTTTTTTGTTGGCTGGTGGTGCTGTTTGGCTGATGGCTGAAAACTGTACGGATATTTTCGTTTAGGTTCCCGGCGGGGACGAGCTCGGACGATCTGGAGCAGGCGTGCACGTCTGCGTTTCCCTCGCTTGCTACTGCGAGCGGCGCTGCTACGTCGATCCCTGCGTGCCCGGACGGGGATACGGATATTGATGATTGCCCGTCTTGAGCGCGAGCGGGAGCTGCGTGCGTTCTTTCCCTCCGTGCTTGGCTTGGCTTGGATGCGAGGAAGGAAGATGTTTGAGGGAAGGGGAAAGATGGGAGTATTTATATTGAGTATATATGGATTTGAGCACGTATTGTAGATACGTATGTACGGAGCACGGACTGAGATTGAGTCTCCATTCCACCCCGCCCCGTGTCTTCCCTTTCTTTTATTTCGACGTTCTTTCGTTTGTATGCGTGTGTTTTTTCCTTTTCGTGCTACCTTGGTTCGGCGTTTGGTGGGAGGCCTTTTGCTCTTGCCTTGGATTTTTCTGCTGTCGTTCGTTCTTTACTCTGTGTGTGTGTGGAATGGATGCCGAGAATGAAGGTCAAGTCAAAGTGGATTTGTGTGCGTGAGGGGTGTGAGTATGGATTTTTCGTGGACCTACAGTACACTTGAGTTTTTTCTTTAGAGCCGAAGAGAATTTCGTGTTCGGGTAACTCAACTTGACTGAATATCGCGTTCATGATCACTACGACTCTGTCGGACACTCCACGGAAAGGAACCTTGAGTACGTGCAATGTTACGGTGTCATTTTACGTTGGAGCGAGCAAGCGAGGATTGGATTGTTATGTTATTGAGTGTTGTTGTGTTTGTTGCACATTGTTGTACGTTGTTTGTGCCTCGCTTTGCCCTAATGTGTATTTCGGATCTTCGCCGTTCGTTCGCCGTTCGCGTTCGTTCTTCTCCTCTTCCGACCTCGTGTTGATGATCGCGCACGCACGAACGCCCGATTGAATGCGATTGCGACGACAGGAAAAAGCACCAAAAATGCCGAAATGGGGATATGATGGAGATTAAGCGTCTGAGATATGTTTGTTAACAAACATTGTGTTGATTATGGTTATTGAGGGAGGACACGAGGCGATTGCACGCGAGGCGCAGGACTGGGTGAGGGTGAGGCTTTGAGGTGGAGACGCTAAAGGAGCCGGGCTGGGGCTGGGGCTGGGGCTGAGGCGTAGGCTATTGGACTAACTGGGGGACCTGGGTGGGCGGTTATTTTTGTTGGAGTGGAGCGAATATAATATAATATATTATTAGACGCTGCACTGCTTTTCGTATAGCAGCGTATATAGCGAGGACCAGGACGGCCACTAGCACTAGCACTTCGCACTTCGCACTTCGGGTTGGGTGACAATATTGCACATGCCGTTCCGGATATCACATTCACATTCTGCCACGTTGCAGCTCTTCCTGGTACACGTGTGGTGCTGGAGCTGCTGCTGTAGTGCGTACGAGCTCGTCCGCGAGTATGCGGGCAGTTCGTTCTTCGATAGGTGGGACTTTTATGGATTCTGGGATAACCTCACTCTCGGTGCGTCCATGTGCTCGATCCAATCCAATATGTATATCTTACCTCTGAACAAATTTATTGATATGCCCAGGCGATGTGAACTGGCTCGACCGCCCCACGGCCTTTTCGAGCGCGCTCGCGTATGTGGACCCACATTCGGGGAACGCGATAATGAGGGTGGATAACGCGACGTACGTGCCGTGGAATGACAAGCGCGATAGCGTGCGGATCACGAGCGCGGACAGCTATAACGTGGGGAGTTTGTGGGTGTTGGATTTGGTGCATCTGCCCTTCGGGTGTTCGGTGCGCCTCCACTTCTTATTGATTTGGGAGGGGGGAGGGAACTGATAGAGACGTGGTGCAGGTGTGGCCGGCGTTCTGGACGAAAGGCCCCCTCTGGCCGGACGACGGCGAGATCGACGTCATCGAGGGCGTGAACCTCATGTCCGCAAACCAGATGGCGCTCCATACGACCTCGGGGTGCTATCACTCCACGCCGCCCCAGCAGCTCGGCGCTTCGAACTCGGAGAACTCGGATGGAGAGGACACGAGCGACTGCTCGACGCCGTCGGGGTGCACGGTCACCGAGACGAAGGAGGCGAGCTTCGGGAGTGCGTTTGCACTGCAGGGCGGGGGGGTGTGGGCGGTGCAGTTCGACGTTGCGGGCGTTTAGTGCGTGCGCTGCGGCGGCGGCTGCTGCTTTTTTTTCTTCTTCTTTGTCTTCTTCTCTTCCTGAACGCTCGCTCACCTCTATCCTTTATTTCTTTTTTTTATGATTGACAGCATATGGTACTTCCCCCGCTCGCAAATCCCGGCCTCGATCCAGGCATTGACGTCGACGTCGGGCATCGAGAGCTTGGACGACTGGGGCATGCCGAGCGCTGCGTACCCGAATACGAGCTGTGACTTTACCCAGTTTTTCACGGGTCAGCAGTTGGTGTTTGATGTGACGCTTTGTGGGGATTGGTGAGTTTGAGTTTGTTTTTTTTTTGTTTGTTTTTGAGGGGGGAGTGTGTGGGGGGATTTTTTTGGCTGGTTGAGAGGGTATGCTGACCTTTTTTTTTGCTTTTGCTTTTGCTTGGATATGCGTGCGCGTGCGCAGGGCTGGTGTTGACACTGTATATAACGCGACGTGTGCGAACACGGGGCCGACTGGGCAGTGTGTGAGTCTACTTTCCCTCTATTTCATCTTACGTTTCTTTGACTCCGTTTCTCTCCCCTTTTTTCTCTTTTTTATCTTTTGCATGTCTTATTCCGATTCTTCTCAAGTACACGGACAACGTGATCGGGAGCGGGTCGAACTACGACGACGCGTACTTTGAGATCCGGCACTTGAGGGCGTATACGACTGCCCCGGGGATTGTGTCGCCTACGGCTGCGTTTGCGCATGAGGAGCAGCCGTCGGGGGTGGTGAGTGGTGCTGCTGCTGATGCTGGGAGAGCAGGGGGAGAGTGNATATAGATGTACCATACAGTAGATATATCTTCTCATGCTCCTTCCTTTGCTTCACTACTAGTACTAGATCATCCCGGTATTTGCGCTCTACCACAGATATAATAAACATCACCGCTGTAAAATCATCTTTAAACGGCGCACTTGGTGCTGTTGTCGCATTAAAGCTGGAGAGTATGCACATGCGGATCTGAAGAAAGTGAAAGAGGAACTTGCTGGGCTTTTCAGTGTAGGTTGGGCCATAGGCGGCTGGCTGAAGTTGAGTGTACATATGCAAGTGCACATGCAGAGAGGATATAAATTTTTCACATACATCTCAGGAGTTATCTCGGTGCCTTTGAGATGCGCATCATTGCCCGCTGTGTGACATTATAGACGACAAGACAAAGCATCCATTATAATTTATAAGAGTAAATTTTCCAACAAAGTCAGAAGATTCTCTTCTGCCATCTCATCTAGTATGGCCTCACCGGGTGAGAGCCAATGAAAGAGGGCTGTGTCCTGCTGCATCTGCAGAGCGAGCAATCGTCAGCTTACATACGCTAGTGCCCTCCTCATATGGTTATAACCAGGCATGTGACAGTACCATGAAATTGCAACACGCGCAAACAATGAAGTGCTAACTTCACTCTCGAACGGAACCGACGATGCTCTCTTCAGATAACCGCCATGAGCTACCCTGCACATTCAGAGAACGCGCCATTACTTGCTGCTCCGGCGCAGCCAGCTCCTTATCCCGGCCCTCTGTCCCCTTCTCCTTACGGTGACAATACTCGTCTAGCGCCAGGAAAGCCAGCCGATCCCAGGGGGACTGAAAGAAAGCATGCAACTCGGCGTGCAATAGCTGGTTGCTGTCTGGTTGTCGTTTTTATTGTATCCCTTGCGGTGTTTCTCGGCATATGGGAAAGTGGTTGGACGGACTCTGACCCGCGGGCAGTTGCAGCAGCTGTCCTCGCTCGTTCACCACTCATCGTACGCCGATGTCGTTTTCTTTTTCGCTGCTCCTCAGCTTATTATAGCGTTGAAACTTAGGACGGTCACATCGATCTTGCGGAGCTCGTCCGCGTACTTTATGGAAACAACATCTCCGCCTTTGATCTTCGGAAATCTATGCCTGGCGAAGTTGATATACCACGACTTCGCAAGGGTCATGTAGGCGGCTTCTTCTGGTGTGTCCACGGCTCAGTTCCATCCCCACTTTTTGGATTTGGAGTGCTGTTTCCTTTGCTATTTCACAATCGTCACCTTTCCTCGTGTCCTCCATTTTAATTAATATCTGACATTATCGCTCGCGCAGGTCAGTTTACGTGTCCTGCAAACCAGACAACGAGAATTTCACGAAGCCTTCGTATCGCGTTCGGGACACGTGGGTTAACCTCGCCACTCTCTTCTATTTTTTTTTTTTCTTTCTTTTCTTACATTTCCTCTATCCCAGTCTGGAGCAAATTGACGTGGCTCATCTCCTAATCAATGAATATTCAGACACATTTCGGTTTGCGAGCACGTCAAGCGAGGTTCGCTCAGCAATACGCTCAAGGAAAATAGCGAGTCTCATAGGCGTAGAAGGAGCACATCAGTTGGGAAATTCTCTGGCCGTTTTGCGACAGTACTACGCGCTTGGCGCTCGCTATCTTACGCTTACCCACTCCTGCCACAACGCCTTTGCCGATTCAGCTGGTATCCTCACATCGCCTCCTCCGGTGCACGGTGGACTCAGCCCGCTTGGTAAATCCCTTGTGTATGAAATGAACCGACTTGGTATGCTCGTCGATTTGTCGCATGTCAGCGACGATGCTGCAAAGCAAGCTCTTGCACTATCGGCAGCTAGAGGCGCTCCTGTTATCTGGAGCCATTCATCTGCCAGAGCAGTCCACGATGTGCCGAGGAATGTGCCGGATGACATTCTGCAGCTGATGACGACAGAGGACGACGCAATGGCGCGCTGGCGAGGACGTACCGACGGTGTTGTGATGGTACGGGACATCTGCCACAACCACAACCAAAGTTCTTGACTGACCTCCAAACTCAGGTTAACTTTGCTCCTTACTTCGTCGCCCCGGAAGGTGAAGCAACGCTCAAAAGAGTCGCGGATCACTGCGAGCACATCGCAAAGGTTGCGGGGAAAGAACAGTACGTCTTCCTGGAACGTATCGTTATACTTCGCAACGCTGACAACGGAGAAAGCGTTGGAATCGGCAGTGATTTTGATGGAATCGGCACGGTCCCTGCTGGCCTTGAAGACGTTTCAAAGTNGTTATACTTCGCAACGCTGACAACGGAGAAAGCGTTGGAATCGGCAGTGATTTTGATGGAATCGGCACAGTCCCTGCTGGCCTTGAAGATGTTTCAAAGTATCCCGACCTTGTGCGCATTTTCGTCTCTTGACGTCATTAAGGCTCTTAAAGTAATCTCCTTTTTCTTTTTCAGGTCTCCGAATTGTACGCTCGCGGTTGGTCTCGCCAGGATCTTGCAGGGCTCGCCGGCGGAAACTTATTGCGTGTCATGCAACGCGCAGAGCGCGTCGCCCGTCAGATGCAGAAGGATGGAGATCGGCCATCGATGGACGTGTACGACAAACGCACTGACATCCCTCACGACTTGAGGGAGGCAGGAGAGCTCTGAACGCTGAACGCTGTCTTGTTGCGATCCTGATTATGTACCGAGGAATCTGTCCAGTCCAGCTTTCTTTCAATACTTTACTAGCTTCCACTTTCAAGTTTCAAGGATTTTGTATCGAATTAGTGCCATCGAATTCAGATCTCAGGTCTAGGACGACGGAGCTAGGAGACCTGGTGTAGACTTTCGGAAAAAACTCGAGCACAGATTGCGCTCATGATGGAATCTCTCGTTCACAAAATGTAGTCTTATGGGAATGTTTAACAGCCGCCTCCGACAGGTCGATCTCGACATCTCAGCATTCGTTGGGCCACTTATTTGTGCTCCTTATAGATTGAATGTTCTCGTCTTGTCGGAGGTTTGATGGGCTATCTTTCCGGACTATAGAATCTAAGCCTCCGTATCTTCTCTTCCTGAAGAAGGTCAAGAAATACTACCGGGTGCAACGAGCACGGTGTAGTCTTGAGAAGTCTAATGTCTGAGAATATTCTGGTGAAGAAACTTAAGATTAGTGCAATCTGCGGATCAAGGCTGAATCGTGATAACTTGTTCCCATACCGTGTGAATGCGCTTGAATTATGTTGACATCGAACTACAAAGTCGCTTCGTATTACTAGTGTGTAAATCACGATGGGGAAGCAACTGCAGACTGAATGAACCGAGCGAGATGCCGATGTATTACCAATACCTGTTCACATCGTCAAACACCGAATCGTGAAACGCATGTTTACAATATTTCGTAAGGAGACAAGCNGCGAGATGCCGATGTATTACCAATACCTGTTCACATCGTCAAACACCGAATCGTGAAACGCATGTTTACAATAATATTTCGTAAGGAGACAAGAGGATGATATTGATATTCCATAGACGGCACTTAAGAAAGAGAGAAATATACACTACAAAGAATACCGGGATCGCTACAGGGAACAATGGAAAAATTTAACGAGGCGTAGCAGTAGACAATTATTTAAACATTCGATTCCGAATCTCTAAGCTTTCGCTTCTTTTGCCTTCTCAACCGCGAACTCCGCCAGTTCCGCAAGCGTCAGAGTGTCTTCGCCGAGGAAAGACATAGGCACGTCTACTCCATATTTCTTCATAACGTCCGATCGGAGTTGCGTGAATGAAATGGAATCGATACCAAGGGACAAAATCGGCGTGGAAGAATCTGTAAATAGACACAACCGGTGAGCATGCCGTCGCAGGCGATATAAACGTGCTTCACTAACCAATATTTTCCATATCAGAAGCAGACATGCCAAGAACAGCTTGCAAACTCGTGGAGATGAATTTCTCGGCATCCTTTGCAGACAGATTAATGTCGGCGACAAGCGTATCTTCCGAGGAAGGACGATCAGAAATTTCAGAACCACTCTGCTGCCTCGCAGCTTCGACGATAAACTCCGCGACTTCTGCGAGTGTCAAAGTCTCCTCGCCAAGGAATGTCATTGGGAGATCAACCTCGTAGTTCTCTGATACATCAGCACGAAGTTGGGTGAAGGAGATGGAATCAATTCCGAGAGATAGAATGGGGGTCGATGAATCTTACAGTTCTCAGATTAGCGTCGTCAGAGACATGCTGGAAGATTATAGTACTCACCGAGATTTTCGACGTCCGATGAAGAAAGCCCAAGTATTTTCTGAAGACTGCGGGTCAAAGTCTTCTCAACCGCCGGGATGGCAATCTTCGTAGTACGCTTCGCCGAAGACACAATAGCAGGTTTCGGTCCGGGTATAGCAGAGTCCTCCGGTGCCGCAGAGGCCAGAACGGACGAAAAGTACGGGTCAGAAGAATACGGCTCATTTCCATGCAATAGGCCGAAGCGAGTCTTTGCGAGAATGGAAACAACGGGAGGCCGCGCATCTTCAAGAGTCCTCACTAACAACGGAATGCCTAGTTCGTAAGACATTTGTGGAATTGCGGGGATGTCGCCAACGAGCTGATCCGATCCATTCTGCGACTCCCATGACCCTAGTTGTACCGAATACGTCTCTCGGGAAGAAATGGACGAGGAGTATGCCGCGAGCGCATCCATGAATGAGTATGACGCAACACGTAACAACTGATTAGGCTTTCCAAGAGGGACGCTGGATGACGTTATGTTAGCATGAACTAATCATGGACAGCAATGAACCTACCTGATGCTGCTTAACATCACAAGCCGGTCGACAGCGAGCTTCAACTCTTCGCAAGCTGAATGTATGTTCCATGCACCGATGGCGGTTGAATTCAGAACAGAGGAAAGGGCTTGATCTGTTGCGGCACGAACGGGCATGTCCTTGACATTGTCTGGAGCGTACACGATAGACTGAATGGGCCCATACTCGTCATAGATCTTCACGAGCGTGTCCCTCACAGCCGCACCCAAGGCAATCTCTGTTTGTACGTAGTCCAGTTCGACTCCTTCGGCTTCCAGATTGATAAGCGTAGACGCAATCTTTGAAACATATCAGCCTGGATGCGGTCACACTCAATGAGTCGTTCACGTACCTCAATATCACCCCTGTTTCTCTTGTCGACAAAGACAATATGCGACCATCCTCGCCTATCCACCATGTGCTTCGCCAGTGCAATACCGACTTCGTTCATACCAAAAATCACAGCACATGCCTTCTTCTGTACGCTGTCATTTGTAGGAGGAATCCAGAAACCGTCCTCAATTAGGCATGACTCCAAACGAAGCAGACGTCGCTCTGACGAGTAGCGGTAGGCAATTGGAGATTCCTTGCGAGTAACTCCGATCGCGAGCTCGCGAGTCAAGATCGCGCACTCTTCACTTGTGGGGATATCTCTCGGTAAATCAATTGCAAAAATCGACTGGAAATTTGACTCATGACGAAGCACTCGTACCATTCCATGACAGAAGTTACCCAAAAGACAGCCTGCTTCCACAGGCAACTTTGACATGGACAAAGTAGTCGAGGAATCTGTCTCCGCTGGGAGGATTTGGAGCGCCTCGTGCGTGAGGATGACGATAGACTGAATCTTATGAGACCCAAGGTGTGGAGCAATAGCCTTCACGAAGGCGAGAGACGCCAGGGATGATACCATTATGCTATCCCCGTCCACTCGTAAGCCATCGACGCTCGTCGCGTCGTAAACGATCTGATATGGTCCATTCTGTGACTCCAGGAAGGTACTGACTTCGTTGACTGCGATTACTTTCATTGACAGGGAAGATGCCTCCCGCTCGAGAGTTTGTAGAAGTCGTCCCGACCCGACGTATAAGATGTCCGAAACCTTCTTGGTATCAAGATCCTCCACACTGAGCATCTTCTGCTTCCAAATCGTTCGCATGAGAGGAAGTCCACCCTTGGGAGGTGACGGACGAGCAACTACCGGCATAGAAGACGGTACCCAAGACACAGAATAATCTGTGCAAGCTACAAGAAGCTCTCCGGATTCCGAACGGACTTCAAGCTCAGCCGTCATTTTCTTCGAATTTGGCGAGACCTTGATAGGAAGCCGGTATGTACAGAATATACGTTCCGGGAAAGAACTTGCGTGGATGATCAGGCCGTTGACGACGGAAGGTAGGAATGAGCCTCCAGCCCGCAATTCGGCTGGGCCCTCGGGAGCAATGGCACCGAACATGTGCAAGATCGCGTCCATCTTGCGGATGAGATCATGCTGAGAGTTGCCCGAGGGAGGCACATTGATCGACCCGACTGCGCGATCTGCGTACATATCAATCGACTGAATACACTGGAAGTTGGGCCCAAATCGAACAAGGTTGTTGCTGAATTTCTCATAAACGGCTTCCTTGATCACTGTCTGACTTGGCCGTCCGCTCTCCGTAGCTGTCGATGAAGGCGCAGAAGCAGGAAGCAGGTTGCCGGAGCAGATCTTCCCCTTCTCTACACCTTCCCGGTAGTGCACGCAGGTAAAGGAGCTGTCGTGAATTTCTAGTTTCAACGTCTCTTTGGAAGGGTTTTCGAGTAGCAAAGGTTTGAGGAAACGCATGTCGACGACGACAGGACTAGACCGAGCTTTTCTCGCCTCAAGTGAGACAAACATTGCGAGAGCGGCAGCAGGAATGATAGGAACGCCCTCCACCGTATGGTCTTTTTCAAGAAAAGGTCCAAGCTCCTTCCCAATCTCCCAGGTCTTCATATAATCATCACTCTGCTGCATTCCCTTGATCTTTGTCGTACGCGAAGGAATTATGGATGGGTAGTGACGTTGTCTCTGCCAAGGATACGTAGGAATGGCCACTTTCTTCGCTTGAGTTCGCCTACCAGCGAACACTTTCTGGAAATCCGGCGTAACGCCCAGAGTGTATAGCATCGCCAATGATTGCACGAGAGGATTAAGCGTGTCAGTTGTGGGTCTATCACACAAAGAAATGACGGAGGGAGGCTTGGATACGCGAGAACCCGCATCTTTCAGGAGATGCGCGATAACGGTTTGAGGACCAACATCAACGACTACGTTGCAATTCGCTTCACTGAACAACGCATGTGCAGCATCCACAAAGCGCACAGCTTGGCGAGCTTGCTTGACCTGCAACGCTGAGATTAAAACAAACAAGATACGCTTGCTGGGTTATCATTCTTACCCAATAGCCAGCATCGGGACGCTCTCCATTCTTTAATGCTCGACCCTCCACACTAGAGAAGTACGGTATGGTCGGCTTGGAAATCTCGTCCGCGTTGCGTTCTAGATGTTCGCGAATAGGACCCAAAGAGGGCTCGATGCAGTGACTATGGAAGCCTGGAAGGAAAAGATGACTTAATTGATAGAACTGTCAAGACACCGAAGAAAGGAACAAACCTTGGTTCACAGATAGAATCGTCGCCTTTATCGACTTCTTAGCAAGATCATCCACCAGTTTTCGGACAGCCTGCTCATCTCCGGAAACAACATGCTGTGTGTCCGAATTGAATGCAGCGATCGAGACCACCTCGGACAAGCCCAGAGCAGCAATTCGTTTCTTTATCGGCTCAGCGGGGGCACGGATGGCCGCCATGATACCGCCGTTCGTCCGCTCTGGGCGCATAGCGTTAGAGCGAACAATTACAAATTCCAGCGCAGTGTTGAATTCCATGCTTCCAGAAGCAACTAATGGGATGGAAATAAGCATGAGGACTCAAGCGAGAGGTGGAGACTTACCTGAGGCAGCGATTTCCCCAAGACTGTGGGAGACGACTGCATTCGGTCGAATACCAAGATGTTCTAACCACCTTACCATTGCACATTGGAAGACGAAAATGCATGCTTGCGAAACGTGAGTTTCGTTGATGGCATTTGAAGGCCTTTCTGTCTCTGCATAATCAAACAATAAAGGTCCTAAGTCGAATCCAAGAAGATCGGATGCCTGCTCGGCATACTCGAGAAGATACCCTGCAAACACCTTGTCGACGTCGCTGAACGCGCGACCCATACCTTGCCATTGACTGCCCTGACCCGGGAAAGCAAAAGCGACACGCGGCTTTGAGGGAATGGCAGCGAATGGCTCCTTCGCTGAGGTCTCCAGTGCGATATTCAGCTGATCAAGAAGTTCTTGCATGGTAGCGCAGGTACATGCGAAGCGGAAACGGTAGTGCTCGCGACCAATGCAGGTTGTGTAGCAGATATCTGCGAGGTCAGATTCCTGAGCTCGCTTACAATACTCGACATAACTGCGCATGTATTCCACCAACGCCTTTTCCGTCTTTGCACTGACAACGAATAGGTGAGGAATGGAACGCGCGGGGGTCTCGGGAATATTAGATTCAATGGCCTTATTGGAAAGATGCTCCTCCAGAATGACGGCAGCGATAGTACCGGCGAAACCAAATGATCTGGAGTGTGTGAGACAAACAGCCGAGGGTTGATAACTTAAAAACTTACAGCGACAACGCTCTCAGTGGGACTCTGTCAGCCCTTCTCCTAAGTTGACTTTCAAGATGCGAGATTCTCAGTGGAGTGACACTCGTATCCAGCCTGGGGCTTAAGTTTGAGCCATCCAAGTGGGCCAGGCCAGGGACAACGTGATAATGAAGCGACTGCAATGCCTTTGCGACGCCAACGAGCCCAGCAGAACTCTCCGTGTGACCGAAGATTGTCTTCGCAGCTCCAAGCACGAGCGGTGAATCAGCTGAATGGGAGCCGCCGAAGACTTCGTTGATGGCTTGGATTTCCATCATGTCACCAAGAATTGTGCCAGTGCCATGATTCTCAACAAAACTACAGGCACAATAAATCAGATCACCAGTAATATTACCGATATTCGCCCGGAAGTCAAATACTTACTCGACATCGCTCGGCATGATTCCCGCCGCTGCTAAACATGTCCTCTGCAGTGCGACCTGAGCCTTCGAGTTGGGCGCCACGAGGCCTTGAGAACGCCCATTATGTTGCACCGACGTCGACTTTACAACGCCGATGATGTTGTCACCATCACGCAGCGCAGCGCGTTTGCTCTTTACGATGAATGCCATAGCACCCTCAGAAGGCACGTACCCGTCCGCGTCCTTGCTGAATGTCGCGCAACGTCCGTGCAAGGAGCTCATTTGATTGGCTGAGAGGAAGCCAAAGTTTCCGGGCCTTCAAAAAAAAAGGTAAAAAACCAACTAACTATTATAGCGGACGCGAGATACACACCAAACATGCACATTGACGGAGCAGACGATCGCCGTCTCACTTATACCATGGCGAATGGACATCAGAGCTGAAATGTATGCAATGAGAGACTATATGCTTCGCTATATGATTTGCATACCGTTATCTAGAGCAACCAGCCCACCGCTACATGCAGTGTTTAACGTCACTGAGGGGCCATGGATATCCAAAAAGCTGAAAGGAGGTGAGATTTTTTTTCGCATGCACAGACAATAATGAGGCACATACTAAGATAGACGGCCAGAGATAGCACTGTCTGCGACTCCAGTTCCATAGTAGCGATCGTAGACTGATAAAAGGAGTTTACTATTGAAATTGTTTAGCTGTAGGGCAATAGCAACTCACCTTCGAAGCCTTTTTCGGTGTAAATCAAATCTGGATATCCAAATTCTGGTCCTTGAGCAACAAAGACACCCATATTGCTACCTTTTATCCCACTGAGAGGAATATTAGCGTCTTCGAGCGCCTCGACAGCGACCTCCATTGCGACACGTGCTCCCGGCGTTACAAAATAAGCTTCCGCAGGACTGATTCCGAAGAACGCGTTATCATAGCTAGCCACCTCAATACGACCCATTTGCGTAAAATTGATCTTTCCCGGAGGGGGCTTTGAAGGTGGGTTGGTCGGTGGGTGATAGAACGAGGCGTGATCCCAACGATCGTTACCCATGGGCTCAAGGACTTGCTTCTTGTGGACAAGCGCTTCCCAAAAGGCACTTGCAGTATTCACCTTTCCAGGGAGACGGAATGCTTGACCCACGATCACCACGTCGCTATCATTGTCGTAAGTCAGACGTACACCAGGAGAAAGCTCTGATGGAGAGGTGGAGGAGGCTGTGAGCTTCTCGAATATCGCACGCGAGAGTGTTGCGAGATCTACATAGTCGTGACACGCGCTCATCGGAAGATCGAGCGTAAAGCGGGAGTTGAGTTTCGAAACGATACGCGTCGCCATATTCGAATCCATGCCGAGCTCGGCGAAAGATGCGTCTCCATTATCATCAACCAGCGCCTTTGGAACGCCAAGTCCTTCGGCTACAATCTGACCAACTTCGAATTCGACCTCTTCGAGAGTTGTCACTGCTTTCTTGGTCCGTTTCGTTCTCTTCTCATTACCGAACTTTGATAAACTTGGGTCATTAATTAGCGCTGAGAGGCGTGCTCCGAAGCGTTCTTCAAGAGCCTTCCGCCAAATCAGAGCTTTCCGCGTCATTGGTATAGTCTCGCCCTGCTCGAGCACGAGAACTCGGGAGACAGGCACGCGCAGTGGAGGATGTAATCCCTTGTTCACCTGAGCAAAAGCACGCATCACTTCACGTCCGTTAAATCCGCTGTTCGGAACCTCGACGATAGCGCAGACAAAATCTGCTGCTCCACGAAGGAAGCGGTTTCCGACGAGAGCCGCTTTTGCGATTGCAGGATTTTTTGCGAGTTCCTGCTCAGGACCGCGAGGATCAAGCAGCTCCGCAGATCCCAATTGGATGTAATCTTCCTTGCGACCGTCCCAAACCAGCCTCCCGTCACGTAGCGAGTACATGTCACCAGTATGGAATGCCGTGATTCCTGTGGCAGGGTCATGCTTATGCGTAAGAGATGCGAAGTTGCGGTAGCCGCGAGCAATGAAAGGTGATGAAATTACGAGTTCTCCGTCTAAAAAGTTGAGTTAGATAGAAGATATGGACAAAACAAGAACTTCAGAGCTCACAAGAGTCATTCTCATGACCATCCCCATCGACAAGCGTTAACTTTGCATCTTTGACCAGAACCTGATCAATCGGGTAACCGCCTTCTGCCATCGTCTTGACGTCCACTTCGAACAGAGCGCCGCCGATCTCAGTCATACCCAAGCTAACATCCATCTTGAGCCCATGTTCGTCGGCCCACTTCTCCGTGTCGGAGTCGGTAAGAGCACCGCCACTTAGTAGCTGACGACATCTCTTTAAGAGGTCAAGGTATTCGGGGTGTCCCTCACATGCTGTCATTAGGCGTTTGTAAAGCCAGGGAACACCGCTTATCATATCCGCGTTCGAACGCTTAGCGGTCTGGAGCAAGATGGTACCGATATCGTATTCGGTGCCGGTCGACGATGAAGCTGGAGTAGGGTAGGTTGAAGGTGGAACAGCAAAGATGTAGCAACCGACAGATAAGACAATGTGGCAAGTGAAGTCATGGGCAAGTGCCATGATATGACTAAATGGGCCCCAGCCGAGGACTCGGAAGCGCTCAGGCTCAGCACCACCATACAGCTCACGCGTGATGCCTTTCCGGACGCGCCAGGTTGCAAGCTCAAGGTGCGCATTGGAAAACAGCATACCATGGTGAATAGGCACGCATTTCAGATTGGCTGTCGAAGATGCAGAAGAAGTGTAGATGTAGAGTGCATCATCGGTCGGGGAAGACAGTAAAGAAAGGTCGATGGTCGGCTTATTAGCGTACGTCTTCAGAAGAGTTGGAATCCCGGATTCAGCGGGTTTGAAAGGAAGTGCAACAAGACCCATGTCTGCAAGCTGGTTTAATAAACCGTCGTTGATAACTATGGATACTTACCCCTGATGAGCTTGACGTTTCCTTCTGACGACTCGGGAAGCACGACGCAGTGAGGGCGAATGCCGTCAAGCATTCCCTTGAGAAGTGCTTCAGGAGCATGGAAATCTAAAGGTGCTGCCACCCCGCCGATCAGCCAAGTGGCTAGGATGACTGCGAGGACATAAGGGTTGTTGTCGCTGACGATGGACACTATGGGTTTCTCGCCGAAACTAGAGCGCAGCTTGGAGGCAATGCCACTCGCAAGCGCAAGCAACTGTGCGTATGTGAGAGTGTCACCGCAGCAGTCGATGACCTGGACGTCGGCAGTCTCAGGCGCTGATGCGACCTGAACGAATCTACGGATGACTGTGTCACTGGAAGGAGCGTCTGCGCCAGCCATAGTGAGGGGGGAAAGGACGGTGTATGAGAGAGAAAGAGATGTACTGTAGCCGCCTTGATATAGCTGCGTGCAAAGTCTAATGTGCGGCCGTAAGAGTTCGTGGGCNCTCCTTCCTAAAGCAGGGGGGCCGAAGACTTAATGTATACACAGGGGGCAGAATTACGTTTCTGAGTCGCTTATAAATGAAACAGAATTGGAAAGCTCACCTCTGATTGGCTGGATTCCAGTTCCGGATCAAATATTTTAGGATCCGAAATAGGGTTTTGCCCCCTGTGGTACCCACTTGTATGCGAGGGCGCTCCCGTTGCGCTTATCGCCAGTACAGTACTTATTCCCTTCGTACCGCCATACTATATAAGTAGGAATGGTGTGCTTTATATGGGGTTATCGAGAATTGTCTTACAGACAACTGAATATGGCCCTGGGTACTTGCGCGCGGTCTGAACGGTTTGGNCGGGTCACTTGTATGCTCTGTGGCCATCTTTGATTGCGGAAGTGCTGCACAGTTTTTCGCTAACTTGGGAAATTTTCAGTTACAACACAACATAACCAATATCACAGTCATGTCACAGAGGACAATAGTAACGCGACACTTGAATCGAACTTCAATCTTCGTTTGACCACTGCGACGCGAATACAACCAAATCCTCCCTGAATTGCTTATTTCTTGCCGAATAGTGAATCATATTTCTCGTGCTTGCCGATTAGGTCCTTGAGAGATGAGCGAAGAAACGAAGTTACCCCTTGAAAGAACGGCAAAATCTGTTTCGTGTGCGGTCCTGCCAGTGTTTATCATTTTTCTGCTTGTTCTCGAGTTCTCCTGCCCCCTTCAGGCCGAACATCGTCAGACTCTGGGTGACCCTGAATGTTGGCTTTCCGATAATACGGAGACTACGGAGTTGAATGATCTTGAATTCGCTATAAATGCATTACTAACCCTCACTCTTTTCTCGTGACCAGGATCTCTGAGAAATATTCAAGTAAACTTAAGCTTGGTAAGAAATTTGATCATATTTTACATATTGCACTCATTGCTTCTATAGCTCACTCTGTGTAGGCATCATAATGGCGAAAGGGATGGATGATACGATCAAAGCGGGTGAAACAAGGATCAATAGTAGTTGTACATACGTACTAGCTGAAATGGTACAGAAGCGGCCCAGCTCGGGCAGACAGAACTGATGAATCATACAGACTTGCATGATCACGCTTCTCAGTGACTTCTAATCATGCGTACTGTTCCTCACTTGAAGTGGCCTCCGCCACCATTTTCCTGCACAACGTTCGGTCAGTAACGCATGAAGCAGAGAATAGCAAAACAGGACCTCGGAAGGGTTCCTGGTTCTGCAAAGTCTACTGACTCATCGTCCTTGATGATATCTTGATATTCGTTCCTTCATTTTGGCCTCGTTCACCGGCCTGCTTTAGGTTAATCAGCATCCTGTCTCCGAATATACATATACAGAGGAGCGGCGGATTCCCGACTGCATTCAGGACGCTCGCTAAAACCTCGTTGGAAATGGATATTCTAAATGTCAATATATTGAAGAGTGAACATGCGATGGCGCTGGACGAAAAATGTGTTTACTTCAGTCTGGCTACCTTCAGCTCACAGGAATCGAATAGATTCAAATCACGACATGAAATAGATCATCTGATCTTGCATGAGAACCCTTACGAGTGCAAATAATCCCTTGAATCCTGACACCTTCCAATATTCAGCTGCCTTGTAAATGGGAGGATCATTAGGACCGCCGCAGAAATCATCGGGACTAACCTGAATTAGGATGAGCGAGGCTTCAGGCCATATTACATCACGCACCAGTCAACCATTCCTAATTGCCACAATACCGAAGATGCTGCTATGCAGATGATCATTACGATCTCACCAAGCTGACCAATGCAACTAGATTCCAAGTATGTGTCAGTTGGTTTACAGACTTGACATCACTATCTCACCATTTCCCTCGCGAATGACATACGACAGCAGTCCCATCTTGAGAGCTGCTTTCAAACCAAGCAAGACCTTGAGGCAGATCGACAATGTCCTATCTATAATAGCGACAAGCACTGTTTCTTCAAAGAGAGTCTGCATTACTTGCCTTGAGAATAGAGAATGAGGACACGAATCATAAGGATATCTTGAAACTGCTGTAAGTCAACATATCCGTCAATCTTTTGGCAAGAACTTGCAATTGATTAGAACAATAGTCATCCAATCTATTCCAGTGTAAATACCATTCCTCAAGAGCACGAGATAATACTCACTTGCGATGTTGGTCGTCCACGTGGTAAATTTGCCTAAAGTTTGGAGTCATCGCCGTGAAGGTTTGTCTCTAGAGGTCAGTGACTCACACCTGGTTACATAACCTCAGCCATAGACACAATACTATTGCATGCTTGCTCACCAGCATAGTAGACTAGAAGAGTGATAGTTGCGACTTGAAAATGCTGATTGATGGTTTTCTCAAACACAATCGGGGTAGCAAATGAAGGGTCGATGGTTTCAACATCGGAGCGCATGAAAAGAGTCATGAGGTTGACATAACAAGAAATCAATGAAAATCTAACGAGGAGCTTGCGGGTTTCGCAATTGAATAGCTGGACATTATATACACTACCATGGAAATCAGGAATATCGAACAGATCTTTGACGGGGATCATTCTAATTTGGTTAGCCAGCCCCAACAGGCTCACATGATGAATTTGAAACAGAACTTTGCTGCTCATCAGATGCGTTCGTAAGATGTGCGTGGTTGCGCTCACACGCTGTAGAATTCTTCTGGTATGCCAGTTCAAGATTATCAATGTATATACTTTGCTTCGGTGAGTAGTTTAGAAAACGGAAGCAATACAACAAGTCCTGTATCAGGCACAGCACAGATGCATAGCTAACGGATAAAATAGCATGCCCACTAAACACCTAGTTGAGCAGTAAAAAGAGGTACTGATGGTTGTAATTATCCGTATGGAAGTCATGAACGCCGCAACATGAACAGCTTCTACTGACAACTCTGACATCGAACTTCTCCATGCCGTGTGTGGAAGATATGATTTAATATACTATAAGTCGCAGGCTGACAGTATTTCACTTGCGGACTACTCAGTCACTGAAATGTCAAATTTGTGCATCAGCAAACCTGGAGGTGACCAGAAATATCGCCATGACAGTGTCCCCGAGCAGTAGACGCCGTTTTGCATGATAATAGAGCTCGAGTCGCATGTCAGTCAGGAAGATTTGAAAAAGAGGAGCGGAAGTCTGCATAGTGAAGCACGAAAGGAACAGATCGAAGTGGTCTTATCGTCAAGGATAAATATTGCACTGAACGGGCTGCTTTAGGATCCTTTGTCGTTCGTGATCCGCGAGTTTCCTTGACATATCCGTGATCAACCAGTCAGTTCGTCCAGAGCTTCTAAAAACTGGAGGCTTTGCACTAAGATAGATCTATCTTACAATGAGCAGTCAGCCCATAGAGAATTCAGTGCCGAACTGGAATTATGATCATACTAAAAAGCAATCAAGGCACGTCTGTTCTAAGGCTCTCCTTCATATCAAAATGCGCGCTTCTTGTTGGATGCTCTGTACGGCTTTCATTCCTAGCTCATGTCAGTCCTGATAAATAACGACTTTAAGATATGTAATGCACTGTGGTGATCTATCATAGGCTGCGGAGTAGGTCCAGACAATTTTGGCATTTGTAGCAGATACACTTCAAGGGAGGAGATCAAGAATGTGAGCGGCCTAGTAGTGAGCAGCTGCAACCTCGGTAAAATAGTGGCCCATTTGCGTAAGGCTTTAAGGTAGATGACTAGAGCAAAGCGGAATGGATGGATGATAAATGTCTCCAATTCTTATCGTTGATTTTCTCTCTCGGAGAGTTTATATACTCCTGACTTCACGAGACATAACGAATTATCAGTAGTTATGTCATGAAGCCCTGAAATCCGATTTGATCATCTTTTAAGCAGCACATGTAGGAAGTACGGCCATTAAACATGAGCGGTTGATGTNGCGAAGCGGAATGGATGGATGATAAATGTCTCCAATTCTTATCGTTGATTTTCTCTCTCGGAGAGTTTATGTACTCCTGACTTCACGGGACATAACGAACTATCAGTAGCTATGTCATGGAGCCCTGAAATCCGATTTCATCATCTTATAAGCAGCACATGTAGGAAGCACGGCCATTAAACATGAGCGGTTGGTGTCTGCAGAAATAAATACTAGTTGCAGAGAATGGTCGTAGTCACTTTGGGTCGTCAAATCACTACTTCATTAACATGACTGGCCAGTCATGAGGTACCATCGTCTTCCACGCTATCCGTTTCATTTTCCCTAAGTAGACATCAGATGTTTCGCCAGAAAGACGAGAACTGGAGACCTTGCCTTCTCCGATTTTCCACCTCTCCAAAATTTATCTCGCTTACGGTCCCTGACGTAACTCTATAGCTTGTTCCCTGATTTAGTCCTCGTTCACCGGCCTCCTTCAGATTGAACAGCATCCGGCTACCGAGGACACAAAGAAAAGAAGGACTTCCTAGAGCATAAAAAAGACCAGCCAAGAGACCATTTGCGAAGTATACTTCGAACTCCATGATGTTGAATATGCAGCAGGCGATAGCTCTGAGTAAGGCCGTCAGTTATATATATGTATTTGATTGAACTGTGAAGAAAGTATGAACTCACAAAGCGAAATACATGACCTGATCTTGGATGAGAACCTTGACAAGCGTAAGACCTTTGAAACCAGAGGACAATCTCCAATATTCGGCAGCCTTGTAAAGCGCGAGCACTATGAGGATTAGTCCATAGACCAGTGGAATTATCCTAATTTGATGTTAACAAAAGGTTTTAGCTGTAGCCGTATAACTCGCCAGTCGATTATTGCCGCAGGCAGCGAAAAAGAGGCATTTGTACCACAAAACGTCACGTCTTTCGCGAGGCCAAAAATCGCAACTGGTCCGAATATAAACATCGGCAATAGAACAATCCGGCCCAACACTCACTGCGCTCAAGTACATTCAGGTAGATGAATAACGCAAATTTGGCAATCGCCTCCAACGTGAGCAATGCGTTGAGGACGATTGTTAATCTTTTATCTGCATCAAGATGAGCAAGGGTCCTGATGAGTACCATAGCTTTTATACCTTGTGAGTAGAGTGCTAGTACTCGAATCACCAAGATGTCTGCAAATGTCATTAGTGCAAGCGGTTGCAGATAATTCCTCAATAATTCACAGTCAACGGATATGATAGTGATCCAATCTGTGTGGTCACCCGTCAGCGATGCAAGCGAAACTTGAGTAACAAACTGACAAACGCTCACTTGCGGCATTCTTTGTCCACCCGGAGAAGTTGCCTAAATGACGTTGGAGGTAAGAGTAATATCTTCTGGGAGTACACGCTCACATCTAGAGTCTCGGACATCAGTAGATGTACAAAAAGGAAGGATATCTCTAGCTTACAAAGGAAGGTCGGCCCTGTATGACTGCGCTTTGACAAAAAGTATCAATTTTGCGACGACTCATGGTGGCGCAGTCAACTTACAGAAGAGAGCAGCAACAGCGCCAAGGATTCCGGCGTATCGGATCTGCCAATTTCCCTATCGAACAGTATGATCGCCAGCCAGGTCATCGAAAACTTACCATGAAATAGACAAAGGTGACCATGTTCCATGGGAATTTCTGTCGCAATTTCAGCAGAAAGCACCGATCATGGAAACCTGAAAGCATACCCAAAAGTACTTCACCTTGACGAATATATTAGTTGTAGTACAGATTTATGGATAGTATAAAACCCTTACTTCTTTGTCCAGGGTAATGACTGATGCAAATGTCAGAATTTGAACCAAGAGCTATAGCTCTCTACGCTCACCAGCATCGTAAACCAGGACAGTGACAATTGCCACTTGGAAGAATTGAGCAATATTGTCTTCGAGCACCCACAATGGAACAAGACCGGGATCAATGTACTCGACATCTGCTCGGGCAGAAAGGATCGTGCGGTGTGCAAATGCCGTAGACCTTGGCATGACGGCAAACCAAGCGATGCACCACCGTTCTCTAGCGGTTATAAGTCGCTGCACAGAATTTATAAACGTTGAACAAGATTCAATTAGGGAATAGGTTGCTTAAGAAGGTACAGTATCATCTGCAGGGTTCGCAACCCAAACAGCTTCGGCTGTCAAGTCTGACATCGAACTTCGTGATCGTGAAAGAGTGACTTGATATACTATTAGGTTCAAGCCGACAGAGTGTCATTTGTGGTCTACTCGGTCACTGACGTTGAAAATGCCAAGTTAGAGTACCAGAAAGCCTGAGAATGACCAGAAATATATTGTCGCAAGAGTGTCCGCGAGCAGTTGACGCTGCTTTTCGATATTTAGAGGTATGTAGTTCGAGTCGCACGTCGATCGTGAAGATTCGGAGAAGCGGAAGTATGCATATAGAAGCACGGAAAGAATAGATCGAAGCAGTTTGATTATCAGGAAAAAAAGATTGCACTCAACGAACTGCTTTGAGATGGAAAATCCTTCGTCGTTCGTGATTTGCGAATTTCCTTGGCACATCTGTGATCAGCTNCTCACCAAGCTGACCAATGCGACTAGATTCCAAGTATGTGTCAGTTGGTTTACAGACTTGACATCACTATCTCGCCGTTTTTCTCGCGAATGACATACGACAGCAGTCCCATCTTAAAAGCTGCTTCCAAACCAAGTAAGACCTTGAGGCAGATCAACAATGTCCTATCTATAATAGCGATGAGTGCTGTTTCTTCAAAGAGAATCTGCATTACTTGCCTTGAGAGTAGAGAGCAAGGACACGAATCATAAGGATATCTTGAAACTGCTGCGAGTCAACATATCCGTCAATCTTTTGACAAGAACTTGCAATCAATTAAGGCAACAGTCACCCAATCTATTCCAGTGTAAATACCATTCCTCAAGAGCACGAGATAATACTCACTTGCGATGTTGGTCGTCCACGTGGTAAATTTGCCTAAAGTTTGGAGTCATCGCCGTGAAGGTTTGTCTCTAGAGGCCAGTGACTCACACCTGGTTACATAACCTCAGCCATAGACACAATACTATTGCATGCTTGCTCACCAGCATAGTAGACTAGAAGAGTGATAGTTGCGACTTGAAAATGCTGATTGATGGTTTTCTCAAACACAATCGGGGTAGCAAATGAAGGGTCGATGGTTTCAACATCGGAGCGCATGAAAAGAGTCATGAGGTTTGGCATAACAAGAAATCAATGAAAATCTACAGATCTTTGACGGGGATCATTCTAGTTTGGTTAGCCAGCCCCAACAGGCTCACATGATGGATTTGAAACAGAACTTTGCTGCTCATCAGATGTGTTCGTAAGATGTGTGTGGTTGCGCTCACATGCTGTAGAATTCTTCCGGTATGCCAGTTCAAGATTATCAATGTATATACTTTACTTCGATGAGTAGTTTAGAAAATGGAAGCAATATACAACAAGTCCTGTATCAGGCACAGCACAGATGCATAGCTAACGGATAAAATAGCATGCACACTAAACACGTAGTTGAGCAGTTACAGTAAAAGAAGTACTGACAGATGTAACTATCCGTATGGAAGTCATGAACGTCGCAACACAAACAGCTTTTACTGTCAAGTCTGACATCATCTTCTCCATTCCATGTGCGGAAGATACGATCTGATATACTGTAAGGCGCAGGCTGATAGTATTTTCACTTGCGGACTACTCAGTCACTGAAATGTCAAATTTGTGTATCAGCAAACCTGGAGGTGACCAGAAATATATCGCCACGACAGTGTCCCCGAGCAGTAGATGCTGTTTTGCATGATAATAGAGCTCGAGTCGTATGTCAATCAGGAAGACTTGAAAAAGAGGAGCGGAAGTCTGCATAGTGAAGCATGAAAGGAACAGATCGATGTAGTAAATATCGCACCAAATGAACTGCTTTGGGATTCTCTGTCGTTCATCATCTGCGAATTTCCTTGGCATATCTGTGATCAACCAGTCAGTTCGTCCAGAGCTTCTATACACTGGAGGTTTCGTACTAAGATAGATCTATCCTACGATGACCAGCCAGCCAATGGAGAATTCAGTGCCGAACTGGAATTATGATCATACTAAAATCAATTAAGCCATGTCTGTTCTAAGGCTCTTCTTCGTATCAAAACGCGCGCTTCTTGATGGATGCTCTGTACGGCTTCCATTCCTAGCTCATGTCAGTCCTGATAAATAGCGACTTTATGATATGTAACGCACTGTGGTGATCTATCGTAGGCTGCGGAGTAGGTCCAAACAATTTCGGCATTTGTAGCAGATACACTTCAAGGTAGGAGGTCAAGAATGTGAGCGACCTAGTAGTGAGCAGCTGCAACCTCGGTAGAATAGTGGCCCATTTGCGTAAGGCTTTAAGGTAGATGACTAGAGCGAAGCGGAATGGATGGATGATAAATGTCTCCAATTCTTATCGTTGATTTTCTCTCTCGGAGAGTTTATGTACTCCTGACTTCACGGGACATAACGAACTATCAGTAGCTATGTCATGGAGCCCTGAAATCCGATTTCATCATCTTATAAGCAGCACATGTAGGAAGCACGGCCATTAAACATGAGCGGTTGGTGTCTGCAGAAATAAATACTAGTTGCAGAGAATGGTCGTAGTCACTTTGGGTCGTCAAATCACTACTTCATTAACATGACTGGCCAGTCATGAGGTACCATCGTCTTCCACGCTATCCGTTTCATTTTCCCTAAGTAGACATCAGATGTTTCGCCAGAAAGACGAGAACTGGAGACCTTGCCTTCTCCGATTTTCTACCTCTCCAAAATTTATCTCGCTTACGGTCCTCGACGTAACTCTATAGCTTGTTCCCTGATTTAGTCCTCGTTCACCGGCCTCCTTCAGATTGAACAGCATCCGGCTACCGAGGACACAAAGAAAAGAAGGACTTCCTAGAGCATAAAAAAGACCAGCCAAGAGACCATTTGCGAAGTATACTTCGAACTCCATGATGTTGAATATGCAGCAGGCGATAGCTCTGAGTAAGGCCGTCAGTTATATATATGTATTTGATTGAACTGTGAAGAAAGTATGAACTCACAAAGCGAAATACATGACCTGATCTTGGATGAGAACCTTGACAAGCGTAAAACCTTTGAAACCAACGGACAATCTCCAATATTCGGCAGCCTTGTAAAGCGCGAGCACTATGAGGATTAGTCCATAGACCAGTGGAATTATCCTAATTTGATGTTAACAAAAGGTTTTAGCTGTAGCCGTATAACTCGCCAGTCGATTATTGCCGCAGGCAGCGAAAAAGAGGCATTTGTACCACAAAACGTCACGTCTTTCGCGAGGCCAAAAATCGCAACTGGTCCGNTATCATCTGCAGGGTTCGCAACCCAAACAGCTTCGGCTGTCAAGTCTGACATCGAACTTCGTGATCGTGAAAGAGTGACTTGATATACTATTAGGTTCAAGCCGACAGAGTGTCATTTGTGGTCTACTCGGTCACTGACGTTGAAAATGCCAAGTTAGAGTACCAGAAAGCCTGAGAATGACCAGAAATATATTGTCGCAAGAGTGTCCGCGAGCAGTTGACGCTGCTTTTCGATATTTAGAGGTATGTAGTTCGAGTCGCACGTCAATCTTGAAGATCTGGAGAAGCGGAAGTATGCATATAGAAGCACGAAAAGAATAGATCGAAGCAGTTTGATTATCAGGGGGAAAAAGATTGCACTCAACGAACTGCTTTGATATGGAAAATTCTTCGTCGTTCGTGATTCGCGAATTTCCTTGGCACATCTGTGATCAACCAGCCAATCTGTCCAGAGCTTCTCCGTACTGGAGGCTTCGTATCAAAGCAGAGCTATCTCAGAATGAGCAGTCGGTCAATTGAGGCTCCAGTGCCCGCTCTGGAATCATAATCATGTCAAGGGGAAGCAAGGAGAAACGGTATTAATGCACGTGTGCTACGTATGCTCCAAGGTCCTTCAAAGTAAAAGAATGAGGAAATATTCTATCCATTCATACTCATCAGCATCGATGCCTAGTGGTGCTGATGAACGAATTGCACCCTTACCTATGCTTGCTTTGTTATCAAGCCCCATGCGCTACGATCCAACGACACGAAAGTGCCTTGGTCTTTAAGAATCACGAAGGCATAGATCATTGTTCCGAAGTAGCAAGCTCAAGCCCAAAAATCGAACAGAACTTAGCTTTTACTGTAAGAATGAAGGGATTACAGTACAGTTCAAGACAAGACGAGCTACAGATCTTTTCCTGACTTAGCATTGGACTCCCAAACTTGCTCGGATCGAGTCACAGAAGGCGGGACAGTGATGGATAGCAATGACGCGGCCTGTGCGTCGAGTGACTGCGGTATTTACGCTTGTTTGTTCAAGAGTGCAGAAGTATTCGCTGCTGCGACAGTGAGGGCTGTCTTTGGCACCTCTGCCAATATAACGGAAGATGCTTAACAAACGAGTGGAAACAAACTTCGGAGTCTGGAACNTCCGTACTGGAGGCTTCGTATCAAAGCAGAGCTATCTCAGAATGAGCAGTCGGTCAATTGAGGCTCCAGTGCCGCTCTGGAATCATGGTCATGTCAAGGGGAAGCAAGGAGAAACGGTATTAATGCACGCGTGCTACGTATGCTCCAAGGTCCTTCAAAGTTGAGTAGAAAAATGAGGAAATATTCTATCCATTCATACTCATCAGTATTGACGCCTAGTGGTGCTGATGAACGAATTGTGCCCTTACCTATGCTTGCTTCGTTATCAAGCCCCATGCGCTACGATCCAACGACACGGAAGTGCCCTGGTCTTTAAGAATCACGAAGGCATGGACCATTGTTCCGAAGTAGCAAGCTCAAGCCCAAAAATCGAACAGAAATTAGTTTTTAAGAATGATGACGTTGCATCCGACTCTTCGATGTTCGCTGATGCTGCGAAGTGAAAGCACCTTGTCCCTTTAACCAGAAAGGAGGGAGTACAGTACAGTTCAAGACAAGACGAGCTACTGATCTTTTCCTGACTTAGCAATGGACTCCCAAACTTGCTTGGATCGAGTCACAGAAGGCGGGACAGTGTTGGATAGCAATGACGCGGCGTCGAGTGACTGTGGTATTTACGCTTGTTTGTTCAAGAGTGCAGTGCAGAAGTTCGATTCGCTGCTGTGACCGTGAGGGCTGTCTTTGGCACCTCTACCAATATAACGGAAGATGCTTAACAAACGAGTGGAAACAAACTTCGGAGGCTGGAATAAGGTTGAATTAATGTAATTTCTTTAAAAGTTCTCCAGAATCCGATTTCCGGCTCCGTGAACATGAGGCTATAAGAATAATATGTCGATTCCTCTGCCTGTCACATAAATGATAGTACGGTGGGAGTCACAAATACGCTTTACAAAAATAGCGATATTGTTACGAAGATTGTTACATAGGAGAACGTACCTCTTCATACTACATTGTATTCTTCTCCGGGGTCATCATCTTCAACAGCTCGACAATCAATTCCATCGACGGGTTAAACTTGAGACCATCCTCCCAGCTTTTCGAAGGAGTCTTCCACCAAATCTGTCTTATCGATTCGTGCGCAACTGGAGATAGCTTGCTTTTCCCTACTTCTGCCGCGATTGCCCTCGCCTTTGAGTCAGAATTGTCTAGTCTGATATTCAACAGAATAGCTATTATGTTTTTATCTGTTAGAACCACGAATTGACATCTCGAGTACTCAAAAGAAAAAGTACCTCCGATAGTGCAAATCATGGTTTCCGTGAGGGCCATTCCAAGTGCCAGGGGGCCCCCTATAGCTATCATTGCACCAAGTGTCAGAGCCCTCAGCCAACCTCCGCCTGCACCGAAATCAGCAGAATTAGATCAATCCGATGCAGAGCGAACTTCTTGAATTACCAGAATTATTTGATTTTATCTGTTCTGAAAATTTTATTTGTACTATTAGCTCAAGCACGGATCAAAGGTACCAGAACGTACTCTCANAGATCAATCCGATGCAGAGCGAACTTCTTGAATTACCAGAATTATTTGATTTTATCTGTTCTGAAAATTTTATTTATACTATTAGCTCAAGCACGGATTAAAGGTACCAGAGCGTACTCTCAATCCCTCGCAAGGCAACTTTCAGCCTAGGCCAGTCCCAATCCCAAGTCCTCCCTGAAATCTTCTCAAGTGGGCTCGTCAAACTCATAACACATCCTTTTACGGGGTTCGAAAGATGCTGAAATGCAAACGAGAGCTGCTTCTCCTTTACAGGGCACCTGGCCCAAAAAAAGGTTTCGACATGGTCTATCCATTTGGCTACGCTTTGGTAGCTGTATCCCTCGAAGGTCTCGATGGATTCAGCTGAGAGTCTAGGCATACGGTCGACCTTTGTGCAGCGTCTGAGAGAAGAAGAGGAAATGGAATGCCGTCAAATGAACAAATCGATGAGTATTAGAAGGGTGATTCCATGAGGCAGCAATGAGGAAGGAAGACGAGTTCCTTCTGCAGTCGTAAGAGCTGACAAAAATAAACGTGGTCCACATACCTCTTGAAGCCTGCAGATCTCAAGGTGCGGTTAGGGCACCAGCACCACCTTCTCTTCATATCACGCTCGAACCAATGAAAAGTGCATATTACTTGAATCAAGGAGTCGCGCTTGATAAAGAAATATAATAGTGGATACGAACAAGGTTCGCATTATGTATAGAACTCTTCTATCATGTCTCCTAGGACCATGCCTAATTGCAAGTAGCAATGTGTGTAGCTGCCACCTCGAATTTCCTTGACATATCCATGACCAATCAGCCAATCGGTTCTGAGTTTCTGCAGGTCGGAGGCTTTGTGTCAAAGCCTAGCTATCTCACAACGAGCAGTCGACCAATGGAAGTAGAGACACATTTAAGGTACGCCTGCTCCATTCTCAAGGTCGAGGAAGAGTTTTATCTGCTCCTATCCATTAGTATTGATGCTTATCGGTTTTGACGGAGCATCCGTACCTATGCTTGCTTCACGACCTAGTTCCTTGCGCAAAAATCCAACGACACGAAAAAGCTCAACTCTATGAAGAATAATGCAGGTATTGACCATCATCCCGAAGTAGCGAGCACATATCCGAAACTCGAGAAAACACTCCGTCCCTTTCCCAGATGAACAGGTAGGGAGGAGAGTTCAAGATGCATGAGGCAAAATCCTTCCCTGCCCCAACATGTGTCAGTTGAGCTCATGAATGTGTTGAGACCGATTCATGGAAGATGGGATAGTGATGGTTGCGAATCGATGCGACAGTGTCGCAGCAAAGATACGGTGGCTGTGGTATTTGTAGTTATTTGTGCTAGTTGGGTGCGATGCAGAACCATTTTGTATCCACCATCGCAATCAAAGATGCTTAGCGAGATATTGGATCGGATTCTCGGAGTCTGGTACAATGCCGATTCGTTAAATGAGTAATATCTAGAAGAATCCGATTTCCGACTCCGCTTTACATGATAGATAATATTTTGATTGAAGAAAACTGCGCAGAAAAGCATTTTCCTTCTTTGTGTTACCTTATATTCTTCCCCGGAGAAATCATTCTCAGCAACTCGATAACCAGTTCTCTAGACGGGTTGAATTTGTAGCCGTCCTTCCAACTTTTTGAAGGTGGCTTCGACCAAATCTGCCTTATCGTTTCGCGGGCTCCCGGAGGTAGCTTACCTTTCCCTACTTCCGAAGCGATCGCCTCTGCTTTCACATCAGTCGTGTCCACTTTATTCCATGCCACGACTGTTTTGTCTGTTCGTTAGGATACTGTTGGAGCCAGAAAGTACTTGAAAGGGAGAGTACCTGCAAGAGTGCAGATCGCGGTCTCCGTCAAAGCCCAGCCCAGCCCGAGCGGACCCCCAACAGCCACGATTGCCCCGAATGTAAGCGCCTTCATCCAACTTCCGCCATTACCACCTATATACAGAATCGGAGAATTAGAAAGATAGGACGTAAAGTGATTTTCTTGCTTTACTTGGTTTATTTGCCTTTATTTGTCCTTAAAATACCGTTAAGCCCTATACTTTCAACGAAGGAATCGTTAGAACGTACTCTCGATCCCTCGCAAGGCAACCTTCATTTTTGACCAATCCCATTCCCAACGGCGTCCGGATATCTTTTCGACTGAAATAATCACACTAAGTAGACACTCCAGCACTCCGCACGATAGACATTGTTCGACCACAAGGGGTACTCTTTTCTCCTCTGGTATTTGCATAAGCCAAAAGACCGAGTCGACGTCCTCTATCCATCCTTCTACGGTTTCTCCATCACGCCCGCTGAAGGTCTCGATGAAGGTGATCGGCTGGACAGACATTTTGGCTACGGAAGAAGTGCTACTTGTGAAAACTCAGCGAGAAGAGGAAATGAGATGCCGCCAAGTGAACAAGTTCATGGGTATAAGAAGAGCGATTCCATGAGGCGACAATGAGGAGAGAAGTCGGATTGCTTCTGTAGTCGTAAGAGTTGTAAGAACAGTGATAAGGAATCGATGGAACGCGGCCCACAAAACCTCTTGAACCCTGCAGATCTCGAGGTATGGGTAGGGTGCCAGCACTTTCCTCTCTTCATATCACGTTCGAACCAAGAGAAAGTGCATATTACTCGAATCAAGGAGTCGGACTCGAACTATGAGGGTAAAGAGGAGTTATATAGCCCATCTGAACGAAAGTTCACATAATAGAACCCTTCTATGAAGTCCACTACCAACACTTGACCACGTCTAGTCTCAAGCGGCGATAAGTATACAGCAGGGTCCTCTTGAACGTCACACAAGCACATCCGAGTACGGTCTGTCAGCGGATATTCTTATTCGGGACCAACATTTCCAGCAGCTCCGTGACCAGCTCGACTGACGGCCTGAAGTTCGAAGCGTCCTGCCAAGTGTTTGATGGTGTCTTCTCCAGAATGTCCGACATCGTTCGATTGGCTTCAGATGATGAGGAAGCTTTCCCGGTTGTCTCCTCAATAATCGCGGCTGCTCTCGCGCTCGCCACAATGTCATGCCTAGACGGAGTATTCACCGCCACGACTGATCCTGCAAGACCATACCAGAGAGTTATTTCAGTGAACATAGTGCAATTAGTGAGAAACTCGCCTCCAAATGCACAAACTGCAGTGGCTGTGAGACTTAGGCCCAGGGCAAAAGGACCAGCAGCACCTACTAGTGCACCCAGTGCAGCAACTCTAAGCCATCTTCTTGCCCTTCGCTCTGTAGACTGTGTCAATAAGCCAACCGGTCTGAGGTGAGATATCATTACCCGGGCCATGCTTCTGTATTTGCTCTTGGTGAAAAAGACGCGGGTCAGTGAAGCTGTCCATAGATAGACCATGAGTGTTAAACTCACCGTCTATCCCCCTCAAAGCGACTTTCAGCCTGATCCAATCCCACCTCCAAGTCCTTCCGGAGATCTTCTCCAGCGGAACCGTCAAGCTCCTGATGCACTGGGTAACCGAATCCGAAAGGAACTGAAGGGCGAACTCAAAACGGTCGTTCTCTCGAACTTGCTCGAGCCGCGAGCACACTTCGATGCCGTCTATCCATTTTTCTACACTTTGTCCATCGCTTCCAGTAAAAGTCTCGACCTTAGCGATGGAAGTCGGCATTGGGATGTATGGCAGGATCCAACTGGCTCTTGAACAGCGTTAAGTGGCACTTGCCAGATGAAGCCATTTGCAAGTACTGGTATAAATGCCAGTGCAACAGAGAAACAACGCCGTAAGCGTATTGTTGATGTGATCCTCAGAAAGGACATGCACAGCTTGAATGAAAGGGGTANGCCATTTGCAAGTACTGGTATAAATGCCAGTGCAACAGAGAAACAACGCCGTAAGCGTATTGTTGATGTGATCGTCAGACAGGACATGCACAGCTTGAATGAAAGGGGTATGTTACTACAGTGCGAGACAGTCGATTGCTATCTGGCAAAAGGACTGAACAAGTGAGGCATATGATGTTAGGTCCCTTCATAGGCCATTCGAGATTTCCGAAGATATAATGTTGCTTCCATCACGAAAATTTGTTGCGCATAAGCCCTCCTGTAACGGTAGACGATGGAGATGGAACGAAAGAGAGTTGGCAAACGGAAGCAAAAAAATATTGATTACATTATACTAGCGTCGATCGATAGGACAGGAATGTCCGGTCAGATGCATATCTCTCACTGGCAGTAACCACATTCAGAATCTCCGTGTCCCTCTCCATGGGATTAGTTCAGGTTATCAAAAATTGGCGAATTGGTTTCCATCGGACTCGGAATGCTCGTCATCCGGACCTCACTTCCGCTTCCGCCATAAGTTGATTGGCAAGGCAGNTGTTAGGTCCCTTCATAGGCCATTCGAGATTTCCGAAGATATAATGTTGCTTCCATCACGAAAATTTGTTGCGTGTAAGATCTCCTGTAACGGTAGACAATAGAGATGGAACGAAAGAGAGTTCAAGTTGGCGTTTGAACGGCTCGGCGAAAGCAAATATTGATTACATTATACTAGCGTCGATCGACAGGACAGGAAAGTCCGGTCAGATGCAGACTTGAAGAATAAATATCTTACTCAGTAGCCACATTCAGAATCTCCGAGTCCCTCTCCATGGGATTAGTTCAGGTCATCAAAAATTGGCGAATTGGTTTCCATCGGACTCGGAATGCTCGTCATCCCGGACCTCACTTCCGCTTCCGCCATAAGTTGATTGGCAAGGCACTTATCTCCTCTCTCTTGTACTACCACCACATCTCTGCACAGCTCGCACTTGTTCATGACTATCGACGTACATAATGTTCTTTATATCGCACTGGCAGGGCTTGCGGTTTATACAGTAAAGTCTCTCTTCCTCTCTAGAAACAGCCCTGCACCTCTGCCTCCAGGTCCCAAAGGCAGAGTGTTCATCGGCAACCTGGGCGACTTGCCCCGTCCTAGAGAGCAAGAATGGATTCACTGGTATAAACATAAGGACTTATACGGTAAAGTGTTATCCGTGATTCACTTCTTCATGACTTCTGACGAGTGCTTCTATACACGTGTATTTCAAGGCCCTATCAGTTCTATCACGACCTTTGGGCAGACACTGATCATCCTGAATGACCAACGAATCGCATTTGACTTGCTTGAGAAGCGCTCTTCAAAATACTCCTCTCGTCCAAGGATGATATTTGGTGGCGAAATGTACGCGTCGGCAACATTCCCCGTTGTTTACAACCGAGTGATTTACTCACGAACGTCCTAGGGTCGGATGGGGAAAGACATTGGTAGCCCAACAATACTCAGACAGATTCCGTGCCTATCGAAAGAATATCCACGCTATCTTGGGTTCCAAAGCAGCCGTCTCGCAATTTAACCAGCTACAGAACGTCGAAGTACGCCGGTTTCTCCTTCGTACTCTCGAAGATCCGGATAAACTCCTTCAGCACATCCGAACGTAAGTCACCTGTCTCCATTCACAAACGTGAGCTGAAACGGCGCTCTTGTTGACTCAGCACGGCGGGCGCGATTATACTGAAGATATCTCATGGATACACAATTGAACCTCGTGATCGAGATCCACTTGTCGATTTAGCAGATGAGGTCCTTGACCATTTCTCCCGCTCGGCAGTAGCCGGCGCTTGGCTTGTCGACACAATTCCCTTCTGTACGTCAAGAACACATTCGAACGTTCTCGCGTTGAAAAAAGCATACTGAATGATTGCACTAGTGAAATATCTCCCGAGCTGGCTGCCCGGAATGTCATTCAAACGGATAGCGGCGACCTGGAACAAAGCTCTCACGCGTTTGGTCGAACAGCCCCATGCGTTCGTCAAGCAACGAATGACCGGCGGAGTTCATACACCGTCGTATACTTCTGCGCTACTCGAAAAAGGCAACCTTGATCCAGAAGAAGAGGACATTGTGAAGTGGTCTGCACAGTCACTCTACTCCGGGGGTGCCGATACGGTATGTCGTCATGGTATCTTTATTTACATAAAACAATGATAATGACGGTGCAACCACAGACGGTGTCTGCATTGCAATGCTTCTTCCTCGCTATGCTAGTCTATCCCGAGGTGCAGGCCAGGGCTCAAGAGGAAATTGACCGCGTCGTTGGGAACGATCGTCTCCCTGGCTATGGCGATCGTGAAGAACTCCCATATATAAACGCGATTGTCAAGGAAGTCCTAAGATGGCACCCGGTCGGACCATTGGCTTTCCCTCATATGGCTACAGAGGATGGAATCTACGAAGACTACTTTATCCCAAAAGGCGCCTTGCTCATTCCAAACATCTGGTTCGGAGACCTGTCCCTCCACGAACTAGAATCGTATGCTGATAATTACTCGTCAGGTGCTTCACTCATGACCCAAAACATCATCACGATCCAATGACCTTCAAACCTGAACGTTTTCTCGGCATCGATGGCCGCGCACCCGAGATGGACCCGCACAATCTCGCTTTTGGCTTCGGGCGTCGTGTTTGCCCAGGCCGAGAGCTCGCGGACGCAACGATTTTCCTCGCCATCGCACAAACTCTTGCTGTATTCAATGTAACCAAACGCCTCGGTGACGATGGCCATGTCATCGAACCGAAGGTCCAATTTACACCGGGTGCCATTAGCCATCCCACGGAGTTTAAATTGAGTGTGAAACCTCGTAGCGAGAAAGCTGCAACGCTCATCCGCTCGGTCGAGGAAGAGCACCCATTTATGACAAGTGATGCGAAGACGCTCTTGAGCTTCAAATTTTAAGAATTCATGTATTCCGTACTGTTGTCAATGTCAATGTGCTGTCCTGTTGTACGTTATTATCTTGACGCTTGTATTATATTTGTATTGTACACAAATCCATGTTGTACTTGAACCCCCGTTTAGCTCCCGGTCCCTTCGAGAACTAGAAGCTACAATGGCTCATTCTACCTCGCTTCTGACCCCTTTCTCGCTGTAGTTCTAGGTCAGAGCTCAGAATCAAGCAAAGAAAAGAAAAGATTTCGTCCAAATTACTGTGATTACCAATACACTNTCGAGGAAGAGCACCCATTTATGACAAGTGATGCGAAGACGCTCTTGAGCTTCAAATTTTAAGAATTCATGTACTCATTACTGTTGTCAACGTCAATGTGCTGTCCTGTTGTGCGTTATTCTCCTGACGCTTGTATTGTATTGTATTGTATTGTATTGTAAACAAATCCATGTTGTGCTTGAACTCCCCTTTAGCTCCCGGTCCCTTCGAGAACTAGAATCTTATTTGGCTCATTGCCTCGCTTCTGACCCCTTTCTCGCTGTAGTTCTAGGTCAGAACTCAGAATCAAGCAAAGAAAAGAAAAGATTATCGTCGTCTAAATTACTGTGATTACCAATATACTCACACGGTTTTTCACACGGTTTTTCAGCGCTGCTTTAGTCTCAAGTTGACTCGCGTCATTATAAGCTGGCCGGCACATGCAGGGCTCGTTGTCTATTAATTCTCACACACAGAGCTTTCGGAACCTACTGTGCCTCATGTTTACATCGTGCACTCGCGTTTGCGTCGTTCTGGCATCAATAAGCGTCCATATTCAGCCCATTTTAGGACACAGAGTTTCATTCAGATCCACTTGACGCCCATGGGCTGTACTTTGAGGCTGCCTTAGATGTGTAATCAATACCTCAGATGATGTTTCGGACCTTCCTAGAACTTGCTTTAGTCTCCGCACCTCTTACGGCTCCATATAACGACCCTCTTCGATAGACAAGACTCTCATCTCTCAAGCACTCNTGTTACTGGCCTAAATGGAGCGGGGTAGGCCTTACTGCTGGTGCAATTAAGGAAATCACGTTGAAGTTGCCCTCGAAATCATGGGGCGATGGTGGCAACTTTCAGTTTTCTGTAACGCTGATCGAGGCCTTGCTAAAGCTGCTGTAGAAGGCTTGCGTACAATAGACTCGAAGTTATGAAAAGCTTACTTGCTGTAGATCCTGTGAATATTAGTTATGCAGAAAATTTTCCAACCCCGAACCTTCACTGCGCTGTGGCTTGGCTTGTCTTCCGTCGGAAGACGCCCTCGAACTCTTTTCCTAACATTACTAAAGGATCTCCATTTATGTGAACATTATCGAGGAGTCACCTTATCGCGGCCTTCGTCTAGTCTTCGATGGTATTCTTTTGCGTTCTATTATCGAAGCACTTCTGGTTGCTTTGCTTCTATAGAGCCTTGTGAGGGTCATTGAGACTGTTGCCATTCTTGAGCTCTTCAAACGCGTCCGTGTACGGTGGTTTGAAACCTCATTCCTTTGCAGAAACAGGAACTGGAAATAAACTCCTTCGTACCGGGGCTTGGGATTTGTTTCTCGAATCCTATGCATAATACCCCGGTGTGCACCACGTCACATACCTCATGTCGGTAGCATGGCGACTTTCCCACTTGTGACACGAACGATGGCTGCTTAGTTTATCTGCCGATGCTATAATGTCCGCCCACCTTACCTTCGATCTCGCCCCACTTAGCCCCTATATTCTATGCTTCGAAGACATTTCGGATCGCAACTTTGAGAGTCCAGACTGCAAGCACAGGGGGCAGAACCCTATTTCCGAACCTGAAAATTTTGATCCAGAACTGAAATCCAGCCAATCAGAGGCGAGCTTTCCAATTCTGTTTCCTATATAAGCGGCTCAGAAACGTAATTCTGCCCCCTGTGAAGCCTATTCAGCTTAGAACTTGAACTAAACTTGTCATTGTTCTCGGGCCTGCCTTCTTATATCCGAACCTAGTTGCCGTCTCAGACCCCTCCTCAGCATCCACTTCCTTTCAAACAGAATCTCCCAATATACTCTACTGGCCAGATTCACACTCATGACTCAGCCTTTTATCTTTGGAGGAGAAGACGGTCAGACTGTGGAGGCTTGGATCGCGGCCGTCAATACCTTTATCAAAGACAACAATGTCAAAGAACCAGAGCGAGGAATGATAGCTCTCAATCGACTCTCCTTGCCTGTAAGGGCGTGTATAAGGCGCTGCAGCGGACCACTGGAGGCTATCACCGGAAAGCCGTGGGACTGGTCTTGGGTGAGACTACAAGTGGCTTTATTGAGAATTGAAGGTACGAAGGTACAAACAATTGCAAGGTATTTTCTGAATTAATATAGTTATTAAAAGATCAAATTCGCCAAGGTGGGTTCTGTAAGATATATGATAAACAACTCCTTTATGTTACTTCGATTAGCCAAGGAGGATCAAATCAAGGAAGCCGTTGCAGACATCGCGAAAAGTGCAACCAAAAATTTACTGTTCCCAGCGCTCTTCACACTAGCGCTTGGATTTATGGGTTTCTCTGGATCTGGGCCAGTTAAACGTATTTCCTCATGGTTTCTTGGCCTTACTGCTATTGATCATACTACTTGATTCAGACTCGTTTGCTGCAAATATGCAGTCTAGCTTTGGCAACGTGCGCTCTGGCTCGTCTTTTGCACGATGCCAACAATTCGCTATGCGTGCGTCAAACATATCAACATGGGTCGAACGAGTTGGCACCACTGCCGCAGATTCTCTTGTTTCAGTGGCAAATTCATCACCTTCTGCTAGCTGGGACGATGGAGAAAGGTTTCGGCCGTCTATCGAAGTAATTGAGATGTTGGTCAACTTGTGAAAGGAAAATTGCATTTATAAGGGGAATTTTATGTAGCCATCTCTAGTATGCGAATCGTTAACCAGCAGCCTTGCATTCTATTGAAGACTCGCAGTTTACTTCTCTTGAATTGGACTGAAACCTTCACGAGACCGAGGCAGACTATGGCAATAAAATTGTCAGATATGGGTCGAGTATATCCTTTTCACACCGCACCGCACGCACGAAGGGGAATCACCGAGTTCATGCGTAGACACGGCTGTTGTTCCACACCTGGCTGATTACTAATTTATTCCCACGATTACTCAACCTTCGGAGTCGACGCCGTCAAGAAATGTATTGCTCGTTTGCTCGTTTGTTATAATCTAGTCTCGTGTACAGCTTTCAGCGCCCTATTCGGGCCTACGTTTTACCTCGTAATGACATGATTTCCTTCTGGTCTCAATAAGCACCCGCGTTCAGCCCATTTCAAGTCATGGAGTTTGGTTCGGTCCTCCTTGACGTCCGCGGGCAGTGCTTGTTAGCTACCTAGATGTGCAGTAGAAACCTATTGATGATCATAATGAAGTTTCAGACACCACTAGAGCTAACTTTATTCTCATATCCTGCTCCTTATGGTTGTGTTGCACTGGGACCAGCCTCTATATAACGCGTATCTTCAGCGGACAAAGCTCCCATCCCTCAAGCAATTATCCTCATGACAAAGATGAATAAACCTCGTATCTTTGACGGAGGCAACGAGCCTGACGGACAAACAAGGATTAGGAGGGCGAAGGATTTCTTCGCCGTGAATCGAGTCCCAGAAGAAGAGCGGCTTTCGCATGCTCATAGTTGCCTTTCTGAGCGGGTGCAAGCTTGTATCCGGAGCGTAGGCGTCTGCATCGAACGGAGAAACCTTGGCGGTGGAACTGGAGCAGATTCAAAGAGGCTCTATTGCACATGGAAGGTATGATTGGGTAAATTTAGTGACATTCTGTTGCTGATTTGCAGTAACTGAAGAACAAATTCATCGAGGCGGAATTTGTGCATCTGAATACACAGATTCCTCCTGAAAAGGTAATTCTGACCTTTTCCAATTCAGCCGCAAGCGATGTAGCTTCAAAGGCCAAGAAAATGGCTTCCGCGGGCACTTTAGCTTGTATTCACTAGAACCACGCTTTTGAAAACTGAGTTTGAAGCGCTCGGATTTTCCGCTGTAGGTCCTGTTGCAGGTATCATTCGTGTATCCTGTCTTTCCGGGTCTTCATCTCACGAATCACTTAGATTCCACTGCTGCTGGGGTTCAGTCCTTCTACACGACCGAGGCGGTGTAACCCTGCTTTTTAGGTTCTGCCAATCCTTCGCGATGGGTAGTGCTGGCGCCATGGCGATCGTTACTGGTTTAAGTGGGGCGGGGTAGGCCTTACTGCTGGGGCAATTAAGGAAATCACGTCGAAGTTGCCCTCGGAATCGTGGGACGATGGTGGCAACTTTCAGTTTTCTGTAACGCTGATCGAGGCCTTGCTAAAGCTGCTGTAGGAGGCTTGCGTACGATAAGCTTGAAGCTGCGACAACTTTTCTGTTTCTAGATCCTAAGAATCTTAGTCACGCAGTAAAATTTCCAAGTTGGATCCTTCGGGTGCTATAAAAATAACACTACGCCACTGCATGTTTTCCGCATGAACGTGTTCTTGAACTCTTTTCTCGATTTTCTTGAGGAACCTCCATTTATGTGAACAACTGCGAGGAGCTACCACATCGTGTCCTTGACCTAGAACCCTTGGAGCTACCTTGCTGCGCTGTAACAGCGAAACTTTGCAAGATGATTATGCATCCATCAAACCTCGTGCAAGGATCCTTGGAGTCCCGGATCTGTACAGACAATCCGATATCCTTGAACTGCACTCCGAAACTTTCCTCTCGTCCAGTTCGGAAATAAAGTTCTTGAACAATCTCGTTCATTGCGCCTTTAGACTGGGTATAGGGCGCATGAACATCTATCTCGTGAGGATCATCATAAACATGTGTTTCTCACCCCTAAGGGTGCCCGTGTATATATTCTTAAGGTGTTCTGTACCGAACGCATCTAGTAAAGCTCTCAAGCACAGACATTTACAATCACACTGTGTTTCTGTACCACATCTCTACCTCTTCAGAATCTACTGTACTTGACACGCCGAACGCCAATGTCACAACCTTTCATATTCAAAGGAGACAGCGATCGGGATGTAGAACTCTGGATTGACGCTATCGAAATATACTTCATAGACAATGACATAGCTGAGGACAACCGCATTCCATTTGCATTTGACCATCTATCGGGCCATATATCTGCCTGCCTGATGAGTTTGACTGGCTGCTTGTCCGGTTTCAGGCAGGCAAAGTGGGTCTGGGACTGGACGAAGTTGAAAATGGCTTTGATCCTTATGAACGGTATGTGTATTTTATAGTAATTTTGAATAATTTCTCATTGACCATGGTTTGGAAAGAACAAATACGCGCTCCAACTGCAGAGGTCGGGAGTGAACTTATTGCTCGCCTCCTCACTTTTGGAAGGCATGCGTGGCCCTTCGTACAAGCATTTCTTGATGAAGATGAACCTTCCAGTGCTGGTAAACTTCCTGTTCATTCAGTTAGCTCATTACTGAGCCATAATTTTTTAGTGAATGAGCACGATTTGTTAATGGAATGCCTCTCATCGAACTTTCCTGAACCGATTGCCTATCTACGTGCTTTGTCAACAGTGTCAGATTCACAGACGTCACGCACCTGGGATGATGGAGCAAATTTCCAGCCGTCACGCAAGGTGATTAGGGATCTGCTACTCGAGTTCATGTAGTCAGAAGGTTCCGCCCGCTTGTGCACTAACACATGATTATCTGCCCTTTATCTTCTTGTACAAAGCGTATATTTCACCCGCACCTTACTAGTCCGATGGTCTCAAGATATCCTCCTTCTCGTTTCTCCTTCTTGTACGCAGCTCCTTTGACCACGCATCGCTATCGCGTTGATGTACATGTAACAATAGCTCTCGAATCTTCCGAGACAACAGTGAAGCCACCAGTGACCATGACCTGGATAAACAGATGTGTGCAGTTATCACTACATATTTTGCCTTTTTGGAACGGAAAGGACAGTCTTGGCACTTCGAAGAATTGCGACAAGGACAAGAGACCTTTGATACGACAACGACAATGGAGGAGCACCAGTACAATGCAACACGGATCTTGTCGGTCACGGCGTTGAATCGATGAACGGCTCGGGCGGAGCAGGCGGACGGACGAGCGAGCTGATAGCGTCACAAAGGCGCGGGACAATGGAAGCAGTTTCCTAAAGGGACCTTTTGGGAAAGTGAAACAAAGAAATATAGATAATAAAAGATCTCACGCGATTATCATTGCCATGCGCTGACCCTTCCTCTATAGGTCCTTGCACAGGATGTAGGATCTCTGGAGAGGGCCCTTGTTGCGACAAAGGAGCTATATTTGATGCACAAAAGACGTGAAAAGATGCACACTATCACGACCAGACCGGGGAAAGGTATGGGAATCCGTCCTCTAGTGGTTTGAAGAATGAGCCAACAAAAGGACCGCTGATGGGATACTAATCAACGACATGAGGTCAGTTTCGAGCTCATAAGGAAATCAAGGAAAATACGAAAACGAGGAAGTTTCAACATCGTTCTATCCAGAATACATATATTTGCAGGGTCGATGTCCTTTGTACGGCGCGTCGGCACGGTTCAGGGGATCGTCGGTGATTGCTTACCACAAAAGGCTACGACTTTTGCGAAACTCGTGCACTTGCAGGTTGCAGTCATCCCAAAAGATGCCACAAAGGGCCTTTGACTCTGCCCACATGTCGCCCAGATCCCCTCCCCCATCCTTCTCCTTTGTGACGTATATAAAGGAAGGGAAAATGGCTATTCTACTGTCCTCCTTCACCCCCTCTTTTCCTTTCATCCACTCGCGGCACACTTACCTGACCAGCCCGTCTCCCTGTCTTCCGCCCTTGTCGCTCCGATGGATCCCTCCTTCTCGTCCTCTTCCACAGATCGCTACGGTTCTTTCAGCTCTTCAGAGCAGGCCGAATATGACATGATACGCGACGGTCTACATGGACCAGAATTCGGCACTATCTCTCCGCTTGACTTCGATACCTTTGTTTCAACCCTGCAAGCTGAACAGTCTGGTGAAGTAGCACGCAACGAAGCGTTGCAGGGCGCCGACCTGTAAGTAGTCTGCCCTTTTCATGTCTACGCATTTACTTAGTTCTTGCAGCACTGGCTTCTCGACACGAGCGATCGGCCAGAACGAAGGCTATTCTCCATTCATCTCGACACCGTCGTCTTCAAACTGCGACCTCGATACTCCGACTTCGTCACCAGGTGACTCACAGTTGACACTACCGGTGGCAAAGCAATCCTTCTCGCCCTATATCGAGCCATTTTCCGCGTTCGACCTGTCTTCGCTTTCAAGTTCGATCATATCGTCCCCGATGAGTCTGAACAAAGGCGACTCTCCGTTACACGGCGGCGAGAATAACGCCCTCAGACTCTTTGGGGAACCGCATGCATCGAATGAAAGCATGCATGTCTTTTCTGGGTATCTGGTGGGCGGTCTCGATCAGACTGCCGAAGCCTTCGAGCAGCATTCAACAATTCTTGATTCGTCCGGCAATTACATCTCGTCTCCGATCACTGATGCGGATTTGGTACTCGCAGGTGGAAATGATCATCAGTTGCCGTTCGGGAAGCACGTCGGACTCCGTGCTACCATTTCGCTCGTGCCGCAAGTCGACCGCGTTGCAGGTTACGAGTCGAAAGGTCCAGGAGGTCCGACGTCTCCTTCAAACGCTGTGATCAATCCAGAGAGCTTGTACCCTTCGCCATCTCCGACCCCGCAGAAGCCCTCACTACAACTTCCACATCACGTCGGCCTCAATGTAGGGATTAGTGCGTCTCGCCCAAAGCGCGCAGGAGCTGCGAAAAGCAAGTCACACAGAGAACGCCGCGCTGCGAGTCATACCGTCTCCGCCAGTTCTTCGAGCACTGCACCAGCCGAGAAAGCGGGTGGAGTCTCACCGAACTACTCTGCCGACGAATGCGAGTATGGCTGGCGCGTTTGGGTTACTGAAGGGGGCCGTAGAGTTGCGAAGTGGAAGTGTCGATTTTGTGAGCAACTTGTAGGCCGTCGACCGGATTTGCATCGTCACTATAAAACTTGCGTCGTAAAGGCCAAGTTCATATGTGAAGATGTTCTTCGTGAGTAACTTCCCGGTTAAATGTTATTAGACATATAATAGCGGTTTCTGACAACTTCTTCTTGTCTAGACTCGGATGGGTCAGTATGGAGAGGCTGTGGCCAGAAATTCTCCCGGCGCGATGCTTGCCATCGTCATCTCAAGAAGCGCTTCACTGCAGGCCGCTGCATGCGTAAGGCGCCTAAGAAGGACCGTTGCGCGAACGAGGACGACTATATCAAGAAAATGGTCTGCTTTGAGGATGCAATCCTAAATCATGAATGGCGATCGGCCATGCCTGCCTCCGAGAAAAACAGAATGGTGAAGACGGCTCTCTCGCACATCAAGCAGGATATGTTCTAATGGCCTAAGGAAAAAATTCTTTACCTGTAACGACCGCCACGCACCGCTTTGACCTCATCACCAATAAAAACGCGTATACTTTCTGTCTTCTCCTTCATGACCCGGATACATTATTGCTAATTAGCGTCTCGCGGCTCCTTGTTCCTTCTCGTTACCATACCCTGTATCCTCAGTTTGACATGGACACTTCACGCTTACCTTCAGTTTTGCATTATTTCCCGTTTGTCCTGACTCTGTATAATAAATCCGTGGCACGCACACGGCGCTTCGCTTCATGTCAATTCCTGCAGCAATGTGAATGAATACTTACCTTGCAGATAGGTTCGAATGATGTTCTGTTTTTCTTACTTCATTTAGAAAGACTCGAGTCAGAGTAGCTGAAACCGGGTAGCTTAGGCNGTTCTTGAACGGCGAAAATAGGCGAAATGCATGAATCTGTGCTTTAAGCCGTTTTCCTTAAAAGTAGTCCGGTGTATCTGTCCAGTAAACGTCGACGTAGAAAGAACGTTACTTGCTCATGATGCTTCATGAAGGTGGGAACGAAGTCGCCAGATGACGAGCATGGCGTTTGGAGAGACGTAGACAATTTCGGGGTAATGGTCAGTAAGGAATAAGGAAGGCGACAACTTTCGATTGTAGCGCATATCGTCCATTCCGAGTCAATTCTACAGGTCGGCTTGCTGCGCATGTTTCATTTCAGTGACTAGGGATCAAAGAATTAAACATCCGGCTCTGTACGCGCCTTCTTGGTTCTCCATGGAAGGCGATATTGGCCCGGAGAGTTCTGCTATCGGCTGACTTCCCGGACGCGGGTCCGGATCAGCTCGAACGTGCAGGAAGGCGGCTTCCTTCTCTGTCTATCCGCTTGTTTTGTTACGACTCCGAAAACAGAAAATGAGAAGCGATTATTCAACGAGCTATCAGAGAGATCGGGCATGGGGGATGAGACCAGGATGTAAGGAAAGTGAGCAGACGCTAAAGAGCGATGTCATCATCGGGTCACGGCTGTGTGAGAACTCTGGGGTGCCCATCAACTTGAATTCCTTTTTTCAATCCGTCTATGTTCTTCTACTATGAGCAACATACGTATGTTGCCTGTGAGGAGCCAGGGAATGCAAAGAAATGTACAACGGTCAGGAGAAAGGCGTCAAAATGTTATGAACAGACCGTTTACTCACTGATGAACTGCAGGTAACATAGGCGCCCATCTGCTTCTCGACGTTTTCTTTGCTATCGCTCGACGCAGAATACCTAGGATGATACATGTCGTATCGCTAGAAGCCATCATGCCAGACAGTGCAAGCACGGCAGGAATGAATAAAGGAATTGGAGTTTGTTGCTACAACTCTCAGGGGCATAAGCGTAGGATCTCTTCACCAGGAATAGATTGCGCAAGACTGGATGCGAATTGAGGGCAATTCCCAAGAAAACTGCGATGCACATCTTGACATTGTAATGTCTGCAAAGTCAAGTCGATCAGTCACCAAAAGCCTGTCGGTGACACGAGTAGCTTTACTCGCGGCCCGCGATTACAGTCCAGATTCCATACATTCGACAAAACAAGGTGGCATTGCATCATTCTTCGTCCAGGACACGACGTGACTTATGCAAGATTTAGGGATGGATACACCACTGACTTCGCTACGCAGCTTCCAAGACCCACAAGATCCTAGCGAAGGCTCTCGTCGAGTGGTTCGCCTTCAGAGATATCCGGTCATGGACCGGCGGTTCGTGTTGACTATGTGCAGGGTCTGGTTTTCGAAGATTCATCATCCGCTGATTGACCGTGTGTTCGCGATAATAAGATCAGAGGTGCGTCACGGTCTTTTTACAGTGCTGCCATGATTTACTGGTTAGATATTTGCAGAGCTTTTCTCAGAGGTGGGTGAGTGCCACCCGTAAGTTATGGAATGGAACGTCGCGTGTTTTCTTGTCGCGTTTATTTAGGCAACCATGTTTCCCATTTTGATTCAGCCTGATTGCATCTGTTGTCGCGCTACGATGGTGCTGATCCTTCCTTCCCGTCTTCCACGTTGTCCATGCTACGGAAATAAATGCTAGGTCGTTCAAAGGATGCTCTACTCCTCAGAAAAGGTATACAGGGTCGGACATCTGTTCGAGTTGACGACACCGATTCCAATGGTTCTGAAAACGCAGCAAGTTGCGTTTCGTCGCGTTAACGCTCTCGGTCTACTCAGTAACTCCAAGCTCATTCTGCGTTGTGTTCCCCGACTATTCCAAGAACGAGAATCAGAAGCGACGCAGATATATTGTTTGACCCGTCGAAATGTTATTTGAACTCGCAGTCTGGAAGGATGGAAAATGTGCTAAAGAGAGGGGTATGTCGGGGTCTAAGCTACTGTTTCCGGTGCGTTTTCTCGGAGTTCTTGGTCTAACTTCGGCTTGTTTTGTTTTGTTTTGTGCTCAGTTCAAATTCACGTCGTCGAATGCTGAAAAAGTAGGGTTCGCGGGGAAACTCAAACTTGCCTGTGGAAACTAGTTGTCAACAGGGTGCTCGGTCAGGAGGTCGGGTGGAAATGTTTCCAACGTGGTGGAAACTGTGAAAACTGAATTGAAATGTAATACATAAGTCGCCCAAATAAAGCAATTTTTTCGCTTTGTAATCAAATTTCTCACTTTGTAAGCACTCTATTGGCAGCATACAATGAAGTNTGAGAGCGAAAGCGAAGCAAGGCGGAAGAGCGACCGCAGATGCCGCGTTCTTCCAGGTTGCGGACGCGATGAATCAATCATCCCTGTGTCAACCATTGATGAAACGCTCTTCAGTAATGTGCATTATATCTTTGGAAACAGGGAATCTCGTAACTACATAGTGCCTGGAATCCTGGGCTGGCCCCGGGACGGACTGGTGTGCCAGTGAACCGTGAACCGTGAACCGTGAAAAAACCTGAGTGCGACAGAGTCGATCGGGTCGATCACACAGTATGGGCACGTGACTCACGTAGTTCGTGTCAATTAGCCAAAAGGACTCCGTCGCATGCATCGCTTCGCACGGACGTCTTTCAGTATCAGTAGCGATTGTACTCTAGATGTGCCCGTGACAGTGTTAATGAAGACTTATCTCCTAGGCGAGGCTTGCTTTATGCAAAATTCGGGAACCTTTCTTGCAAGAAAATCTCTGCGGCACCTGGTCTCATATGATACAGTCTAAATTTCTTTGTCGCGACGCCATCCATATGTTTTTTGCCTACTTCATTGTTCTTTTCTGCCTTGGTATGTTGCAAGAAAGGTGATCCAAGATTTCATCATATTTTCGGCTCAGCGGTCGACGATCAGTGTAGACTTTGAAAACTCGCTAGAATTTATCCCAGAGAAAGAGACGACCTGAAGCTTCCGCACAGACTTACACGGGCGCCATTCTGTAGTGCACTGTTGTGCCATCTGCATCTGAAGCTGTCTCCACTGTCTCATTCCCGGTAAAGCAAAATGTATATTTTTTCTAGTCCGGTGTGTCATTTGTTTTCTCTCCTTTTCCGTGTCATTTCTTCCGAATCCGATGGTTCCGGGTTCGTCAACTCCGATTTATCTGGCAGTCGCCATTCAAATACTAGTACTAGTACTGTCTGATTGACTTTCACAGGACACTAGNTCGAAAAATCTAGGGGGCATTCCACCCTTGTACAATCAATGCAGGACCAATATTATGAATGAGTTGGGATTGTTTATTCCATAGGAAAACATTACAGAATGATATATTTGTTACATTCTCCACAAATCCTCACTTCCCAGGTCCATATCAGGTCCCTTCACCTCGACTCGACTAACCGCCTTCTTCCCCTTCCCCTTCTCTAAGCCCTTTGAAACTATCGGAACACGTTCTTCATCAGCAAGAATATCGAGAAGTATTGGCGACTTGACATAATGCCCCNAATATCATCTGTGGCCATCACGCCCAGTTTCTGATTTGTTCTTATCATTTGCCTGACGAGTTCGTCTCTGAAAAATTCGATCGAGCCTTACACCTATGGGTTCGTCAATATCACTCTCTTGGAAACTCGGAGAAACACACGACTCCGTTTGTAATGATGGTCTTGGCATAACATGCGAACCCGAGTTCTATCTCATATGTAGCTTTGAAGGTATAAATGCACTGTGGTACGGCAAGCTACTGAAATCCTGTCTAATTTTATATCTAGCGCACATTTGCTTCTCCTATCATCCGTCTACTGGACTCCTGAAACCAGATATTTGCTGGATACTCTCTTTTTATTGTCTTTTTTGCCCTCCTCACCGCCGNGCGAACCCTAGGCCGCGAACGCGAGTCGGAGTTCGTGGCTGCTAAGTGCGTGGGAATAACGCGTCGTGACGGAATGCGTGATTGGGCACGTGGTTGTGATGCTATTCCATCAGCGGATTACATCAGAATTGATGGAAATCACGTTTTCTCCCGCTTCGTAGTTCTTGCTCTGACTGTTTCCGGTCCTGCATCTTGATCCTTTCTGCTATATAGCTCGTTGTGGCTACCTTGATAGCGCCGGAGAACGATGGTCACCACGAGAAAAGCAACGTAGGTGGTCACCCTCATTTCAGAAACGTCGTAATAACAGTCTTTTTAGGGGAAGTTTGCCTGCTCCGAAGCGCAAGAATGTAGCGGATATAGACTTCTCTGATGAAGAAGGATACTCAGATGAAGCTCCTTCTGAGGAAGAGAATGATGGAAAACCTGCGAAGAAACGAGCTAAGAAGACGACTTCAAAAGGTCGTGAGACGGCCGACGAGCATGCATCAAGAAGCTCACGGGAACAATGGAGATCACTGCATGATGACATGAGGCAAACAGATCGTTCCGGTGACGGAGGGGGTGTTGAACGTTTGTTTGGATGCTTATTATTCTGCAACGTTTGTGCTTACTATGTTCCAAATAGCGCAGAGCCGCATGAATTCCCTCATCACTGGACAAGAATCAAAGGGAGAGCTTGCGAAATCCAGCGGAATGATTAGGAAACCTAAGCGAAAGCCTCAGTTGCGGAAGAGTGACCTGGGAAAGCTATCTCGAGTGATGGACTTATCTGTGGAAGTATTTTGCGAAGTGCGCGGTGTCCCTTTCTTTATCATGCCCACATTATTCACAATCTNTCTCGAGTGATGGACTTATCTGTGGAAGTATTTTGCGAAGTGCGCGGTGTCCCTTTCTTTATCATGCCCACGTTACCCACAACCTACTGGGAATGCAGATCGCAAAACACCTGTTGCCAGTCGATCTTCTGCAGCTGTCACGAACTAGTCGTAGCTTGCGCGAATTCATTCTATCGAAGTCGTCTAGGGCGATATGGGTCTTGTGCTTGGCTGCCACGGGTATACCGGCGTGCCCCCCTGATATGTCAGAGCCGCAATACGCAAACTTGTACTTTGAAAAAGAATGTCATGTGTGTTTATCTGCAGCTATTCATATACACTGCGTTGATATCGTGTACTTCCTAGGCTTGCGGCTATCCTAGAGTGGATCGTCTTACGCCCCATCTTCGCATCCGTTTGTGCCACGGCTGCAGCAAGCTAAAGTGAGCAATATCTCTTTCAATTTCTCGGTCGGTTCTGAATAGAATTTAATCGAGTGTTGTGCAAGGGAAAGTATTAGTCGAACAGCATTTCAAGGGTGATGTGTCGCAGATGTTCGAGATCTACTCTTTGCTACCGTGGAATAATTGTACGTGACGAATCCGCCGTAACTTATCTTTCAACTTGCTTACGCAAGGAACAGTGGATNATGGGAAAGTATTAGTCGAACAGCATTTCAAGGGTGATGTGTCGCAGATGTTCGAGATCTACTCTTTGCTACCATGGAATAATTGTACGTGACGATTCCGCCGTAACTTATCTTTCAACTTGCTTACGCAAGGAACAGTGGAAGTGTATGATGAAAACTCGTTCAAAACGATAAACTCGAGGATTCAGAACCGCTACTTCTTGAAGTATGACTTCCTCGAAGTCGTCAAGGCTTATCTCCAAACGGAACCTAATTCAAGAATGTCATTCGTTAAGAAACGGCACGAAGTCGTCAGGAACATTGCGGAGGTGAATAACCTTAAATACCGGTCTTTTCTCTCATTCAGACATGCGTTCTCTCCTTTCTTCAAGAGTGTACGAGAAGTCGCCTCTTGGCAACAGCAGAGGTATAACGATCGTTTTAGTGCGGACCATGAGCTTAGCAGGAAACGAAAGGAGCAGTAAGTCTTCTTCACTCTTTAGGGCTGATCCGACGAGTAAGGCTATGTTGCAGAATTAGAGAGAAACTGCACGATCTTGGATATTCGTATGAGGAGATTGACTCCTTGTGGCACATGCCTTACGATCCCAACCATACCAGAATAAAATGGACGCATATCGTTCATCAACCCAGAGAGCTGAGTCATCGGAGCAAGTCCTTCCAACTCTCGTCTCCACGATACCCTGCTAATCAATGTTCGTAGTTTGGAAAAATATCCAACCGAAGCTGGAAGAGCTTATTTGGTCCAAGCGACAATTCGACAAATTTCAGGTCATGGAAGAAAACCGGGGGAAGCGCAAATCCGAGCTGGCCTCTCTGTACCGGGAATACATCGTCCGTGAGAACTCGGAAAAGAGGGACATCGCACCACTATCCCTCGTTGATCTTTGCATGATTCCGTTCGTGACAGGGTTGATAGAGGAGGACGAGTGTGGAATCGAGATCACCCGAGAACGCTGGCGACTCGTCGAAGAAAAACTACCGGAATTATTTGACGAGCACGCGAAGAAGGTTGAGCGCGACTGTTTGGACATTCTTGTTAATAATGCATCAACAGACACCGAATCGGAACTTTCCGACTCCGAAATAGGAGCAGAAGGCGGTAACATAGACCCGAGCATCTTATGGAGAGCCTACGTATTTTTCAACGAATGGCCCGGCTTCAGGGAAATGGCAACGCTCGCGGATGTTTTTTCGTCTATGCGCGAGTATATGTTTTCCGAAATTATAACATATCGGTCGTCTTGGAATCGGAGAACGCTATCCCGGAATACAACAGCGATCCGCGCTGCAAATGCGCTGTTGTCCTCTTTGGCTCTTCCAAAAGAAACGAGGATGCAGCAAATGCAAGCATTGGGACAGGTATTCGTCTGTCAACAATGCGATCCCGTCTTGCGGAAGCGCATGACATGGTGCGAATTAGTGCGTGCACGTCATTTCCCGTATAGATTCCCGAAGTCGATGACCCACGCATTCTAGGTCTTTCATGTGTATAGAGAAGTTGACGACTATCGTCGAGCACAAGAGCGCTGCGTAAATAGGATATGGCCGATTATGCCGGTGTTTCTCGAAACTCACAGAGTTGCGATAGATGAAGCAGACAGCCCGCTTGTAATTATCGATGCAGACTTTGTCGAACCTTCGGTAGAATCGTTCACTTATATAAGTGAAGGCGTAGCCGATGCGCATGAAGATGAGGAGTGCTATACGTGCAGCATGATGGCCATATCCAAGCCATTCCTATACGAGGAACAAATGGCGGCGCATGCGCGTGCTTAGTAAGTGCCGCATTTTTCACCTAGCAAATAGTATGGGCTAATACTGTATCAGCCATGGCGCCAATGCAGGATTAGAGGAGTAGCGGAAGCACGATACCTCGTTTCTCATAGTTTCTATTTATTTTCGGGGAGGGAGGGAACCGTCAGTGCTTTCCTGTATCTTGAACGATATTATACCCAACACGGATGCCTGTATGTATTTAGTATGCTAGCAACCGAGACATGTGCATATCCTTGTCTAAACTATCGAGGAGCTTCTCTTCGATGACTATGAAGCAATATCCCAGAGATGACTTTTATGGATATCCCTTGGTTTTTCTTGGGATGTACGCCGAACGTGAAAATACACTACACATTCTAAAGCTAATTACTGTGGTGACCGAAGCCTTACGAATATCACAATCTCGAATCATTTTAGCTTTACTCATCACAGCCATGTGGCGGATGCGCATGAATACGCCAATGTGAGATGATTTTACTAGACCAAAAAGACAGTAAGTTGAATCATTAGTTCTCGTAAGGTGTCAGTACAATAGTCATCATGTATCTAGCGCAATGTAACTATACACACCAGTATTATAGGAGAGGTAAGACGTCCTCATTCCGCAAGTAAACAATGATGTTGATGGCTTTCCGAAATGATCAACAATCCTTAGTAGACAACGCACCGCGGGTCTGCGCTGTTATTGATGCTGTTCAACCAATTCCTCCCACATGTACTTGAGCTCGGCGCATTCACGACCGTGTCTGAGGCGCAAGTCAGTTACTTTACTACAAGAAATATTTAGAAGTTCACCGTATCAATTTCCTGGGCAATTATGAAATCCCGCCTGCGAGAAGTCGATCTCGAACTATATTCCGCGGTTCGAGATCTGAAAACACAATCCCGATCTTGTGGAGAGCAGACACCAGCTCAAATATTCGATACCTGCAAACTCCATCGTCAGAGGAAAATTCACAGTGCGAGATGAGCAGATTTGTCTGTCTGAGATCGAGTAGGATGGCCATGGCGAGCGTGCAAGCGCCTCTCTTTCGTAGTCCAAGGNCTCAAATATTCGATACCTGCAAACTCCATCGTCAGAGGAAAATTCACAGTGCGAGATGAGCAGATTTGTCTGTTCTGAGATCGAGTAGGATGGCCATGGCGAGCGTGCAAGCGGCTCTCTTTTGTAGTCCAAGATTGGCGCAAGCATATGAGCTGATTCATACAATTCATAACATCTAGGAGCTATGCCCAGTCCCTGTTGTGAGATCTTGCAATAGACTTCGAGCTCGTTATGTAAGATGTTGCTTGTTTCCTGCCATTCCAGTCAACGACGGGCTGAAACAGGGAGTCGTATATTTCCTGGGATACCGCAGGTGTATCTTGGAGATAATCCTCCAGTACTGCGAGTAATGTATCGACCACTTTTTTATGTATCGTATCTACCTCGATTTCAGATTTGTCCTTTGAACACGGGCTCGGGTCCCGTATTTCCGTTGAACTTGAAAGAAACTTTGCTTTCTCTTTGATGTATTCCACGAGAGTTGCCATGACCAAGACACCTGTCGGGAGAAGAGNTTCTTCCGAATCCGATGGTTCCGGGTTCGTCAACTCCGATTTATCTGGCAGTCGCCATTCAAATACTAGTACTGTCTGATTGACTTTCACAGGACAGTAGTTCTACAGCAAACATCTTGACTGAATATCATCTGTGGCCATCACGCCCAGTTTCTGATTTGTTCTTATCATTTGCCTGACGAGTTCGTCTCTGAAATTCGATCGAGCCTTACACCTATGGGTTCGTCGACTCCCACGATGAAGAATTGTGCTGGTCGCAATATCACTCTCTTGGAAACTCGGAGAAACACACGACTCCGTTTGTAATGATGGTCTTGGCATAACATGCGAACCCGAGTTCTATCTCATATGTAGCTTTGAAGGTATAAATGCACTGTGGTACGGCAAGCTACTGAAATCCTGTCTAATTTTATATCTAGCGCACATTTGCTTCTCCTATCATCCGTCTACTGGACTCCTGAAACCAGATGTTTGCTGGATACTCTCTTTTTATTGTCTTTTTTGCCCTCCTCACCGCCGCAAGGTCTCCTCAGTGTCGTGCCATGACGACGATGCTACCGAGTTCTCCAGCTTCTTCCTGGCTCGACGCCACGTACACAATTGCTTCCGGGGAAANGGTTTGGATATCGTACCTGACGATGGAAAGGCCATCGTTCTTGCTACATTGATTGTTGGTGCACAGGCCATATAATCGCCAAACCATAATACTCTCAGGTTGGGTACGTACTGAGGTTGATAATAACCTGATATTTTCTTTTGACGTTTCTGAAACTGTTCGTGCGCGAGCTGTACTAGTACTTGCACCATAGACACTAGCATTAATATTATCACTGTANCACACACGTCGATTGTACGTCGATTGTACGTCGATCAAAAGTTGATCTGTTGATGATCGACGGCCGTTTTCACTTCTCCCCATCGTGCACGTGCACCATAGAATTTGAAATATGCAGTGTCTCTGTATGGCATTCCTTGTGGTCGCTTATCATACACACGCTCTGGTTTCGTGATGAAATTGTTCCCGAATGCTGTGATTTCTTCGTTCCATGTGGTTGCGCCTTCCTAGCTGCATGCTTTTGGTATTGCATTCACAACCGCATCATCATCAACGGGCCAGCGTAGGGCTGCGTCCGGACCCGTCATGTCANCAGTCCGAAGGAGGAGACTCCGTCGCCGTGTTTGTCCTTGAGGAAGAGGCGACGTTAAGCAATGTCATCATCAGTGCCAATCAAGCGGAGGGCATCCATTGCTTAGGTTAGTATTCGTCATGGAGGTCAGCGACATCATTTATCTCTTCCATTTAACTAAAGGTTCTTGCACCTTATACAATGTATGGTTTGAGGATGTTTGTGAGGACGCTATCACAATAGAGCAGGTTACATTTGTCCTTCCGTGGGGTACATCATTCATGCGATACGTTCTGACGTCCTGGTTGTCATTCTGTTTGAAGATGAGGCAAGCACGTTCAAAATACAATAACATCTTCTGATGTTGCATCCAGTCACTGCGGCAAACGAAAGTCGAGATACGCAAGACATCTACGAGCCAACCCCTTTCGGGCCTGCACCACCCATTTTTTCTTTCCTGCAGCAACGGCTATCTCCAAGATTGTAGGACATCTACATATACCCACCCTCAGCCATATCGAGAGAACACTATTCGTAATCATTCGTTGCAGCGAACTCCATAATACAGTAAGTCCCGCACATCACCAGGGCGACGTGACCTGACGTAGAGATCTTTTATTTCGATACTAGAACAACTATGGTCGATCGGTCAATGTGTATGTATACTGGAAAAAGAAGGAAAGAAAAAAGAAAAAAATCTAGCATTAGAAAGGGGAATATACTACGTAATTAGATAAAGAATGTTATGATAAAAAAATTGCTCCATCATGCGACATGCTTATAGTAAGGGCTCTTGAGCTTTCAATTTTCTACCATCTCTTGTATTTTTTCTCGCAAAGTATCTCGTTTCAATTCGTCCTCAATCATATTCGCACGCTGCGCTGAAAAATGAAACAATGGCCAATAAATACAATAAACCGTCTCCATAGAAAGGTTGAGGTATGAGTGTAGACTCACAGAAAATGGGTAATGCATCTGCAAAACCCGCACATGTATGAAGTTCGTTCAGTACACGACCAAGGTTGAGAAGAGACTTCCGTCCTTTAGATCGAATTTCATGTGTCCTCGGTCCACGCATTGAATGATCAATCTCCTCAGTTAATACTCTGCCCGCTATCCAACCGCAAACCTGTGGATGGCACAGGATCAGCGCAATGAGTGTAGAAGTATAAAAGACAGTTACTCACGGCAAGGAAAGGATCTGGAAATTTGCTCTGCGTCGCATCGCTTCCCGTAAAGCAAATACGAGAGGTAAATTCCAGTATAGAGACAATCTCATCCGCATGTGTAAGGAACCCATTCGACGCGGTCTGTGTAACGCTTGATGTTAAGGCACGGTGAAGATGGATCATGGAAGCATGTACAATGCTATGAGTAACGGCCATGTTCAGACGAACATCATCCCCGGAGGCGTCCAGCTCGTCTAGCGCCGGCAGACGGCGAGCAAACTCAGCAGTAATATGTGCTAATGTTCGCACTTCCTCCTCTATACGCGTAACCGAATCAGTTTGAGCTATAGCGTAAGTAATCAAACTACGTTTTGAAGAATACGAAGGAAGCAGACGAACCGGCCAGACTCCACGCCTTTCCGTAAATTGCAGATGCTTTTGATCGGTACGCTAGATACGAGCCATCATCCCCTAACATCAAATACTGAGACGACAGAAACCTCTGCACGGTTTGTCCCAAGGTCTCGGTCTGTGAATAAGTAGCGTATCCATCCCGTCCGTCAGTAACAATTGATATAGTCGTATACTAGGACTCACCTCTGGCACGTCCATCCATGGTGTGTCAATCTGAGTACCGCGAGTTGGATTATCCGAAAACGAGCGCGGCGATTCTAACTCCGCACTCCAACAGGAATCTAGCTCAAAAACGGACCAAAACACCCGTATTCGTTCAGCCCTTTCTTTGTCGTCTGATGGAGGCGGTAAACTAAGAGCGGTCGGGTATTCGTTCAGCTCTTTAACTTGATGAAGAGAACAGCTGAATGCGAGGGCTACTGCTGCATTTGCGTGATATCGGGCTTCAAAATTGTGACCGAGGCACAAGAAATACAGGGCGATAAGTACCTCCGCCTGCACAGCTTCTACTCGATGATGCGCTGCATGCTTGGTCGCAAGTTACAATGCAGTTAGACCACTGTGACGAGGTGACAGAAAGCATAGCTTACTTCACCCTGGTTTAAACTAGAACCCTGAAGAGCTAGGATCGCACGCTGAAGGCGGGCATCCTCGTGCTGTCGCAGCTCCATTCGACTGGAGAGCCGAAGACCCCATAGGTATACTGTATCGAGCAGAGCCGGATGTGGCCGTTCAATATGAGATCTCGGTAGACTGGTGCGTTCTCTAAACCGATCAACATCAAGTGCGAAGCCTAATGCCCTGGAGTTCGGAAGAAATATCGAGATACTTCGGTTACAATGAATTCGCGTGGGCAGAGAGTAAGACATTAGTCTACGGACGGGCAAGAGCTCAAACTAGGCCTTACAGCATTTCTGATATCTGACTAGGAGGCTCGGGATCTTCCCACCACCCTTCTTGAGTTGGTGGAACGCTCGGTGATTGTGAAGGTGATGCTTGACTGTCAGTTCGACGACCTGTCGAAAGCCTGTACGCCGCATATGGATCATGGAGCGTAAGGGATTGTCTGGAACCCGGCCTGCCTTCTAGCTCTTGAAGTCGCGATTCAAGTATTGCCACATTCTCTTCGAGCAACTGCGTCCTCGTAATGGATTGGTTATCCGTGTATTCACAGTCATCGGCCCTATTTGCATCGATACATGGTGTACAGAGAGGGCGCACTCCTAATGAAAAAACAATCATCCACGAGAACTCACTCACACATCATTTCAGGATACGCACCATCGCATTTCTTAAAACGTACCGATGAGTTACCATTCTCGTGGCCTAACTAAAATATCAGACACGTACCATTTTACGGCGCCTAGCATTTGTGCAAAATCAATCAGTATGTGTGTTATATCAAACACTAATGGCTCACCTGCATCGGATGCAGGCCTTTCCTCGCTGGAGGACGCTCCCTCGAGTAGCAGAGGCAGAAGAGGATAATAAAGAATGTTCCTCTGCCATTTAATGCCTAAAGATCCAAAACCAAATCTTTAGCAGACGAGAGGAGGATGAGATTCTCATGCTTCTTGCAGCAATGACACTTTTATAGGTGTCTCAAAGCATCAGGCAATTTCGAGAAGCGACCAGATACGAGCGTAGGCAGTGTAGGTGCGGGGGTGGGTCCGGGCTGCGAGACTTGCATAGCTAGAGACGTCGGAATGATAGAGAAGGTTACGTGGTGGATAGCGATTGGTCTCATTCCTCGAATACACGTTGGAGGATTTCGCGAAAACTTTGACCAAACTCCGATGCGATGCGCAGACAGCTATACGGATGAACGCGTGCGGGCTAGACTGCTCAAACGGCCGATAGCAGGCGAAGTCACTGTTGGAACATGTTATCCTCGAGGAGCAAATCAGAATAAGTGGTGATACGCAGTCATTGCAGCCACAGATTGATCCTGAGTATGACGAGGTGCAATCGGAAGATGGTACAGAACATAACGACATGTAGGTCCCTTGGACGGGTTACTGACCCCAGCTCCCGGGAAGGCTCGAGCAGGAAATAAGTGTTGAGTGCCACAACTTCAGGCTGATCCGACCTTGAGAGATGAATGATTGGCCAGTAGCAGAATACACGAGATGAAACAGTTTCATTCAATGTTATTGCCAAAATTGAAAGCGGAAAGAGCAGGCTCAACCAAATCACGAGAATTAGCAGACACTTCCGCACTGTTCCGATGGAAAGTTTATTTATTTACTTCGCCGGGAGAGGCCTGCTTGCTTGAGGTATGCGCGAGCTCGGGAGTCTGTGGACTGCCTCTTCAGAGCCAACACAAGCATCCAANACCAAATCACGAGAATTAGCAGACACTTCCGCACTGTTCCGATGGAAAGTTTATTTATTTACTTCGCCGGGAGTGAGGTATGCGCGGGCTCGGGAGTCTGTGGACTGCCTCTTCAGAGCCAACACAAGCATCCAGTTCTGTCCAATTCATGCCGACGGACCTACATAATTCTGTTCGTGTCATGCTGGCCAGCGAGGAAGTAGAACCCGACGCGGCCTCGCAAATTTAAAGACTGAGGCAGGAGCAGAACGTTCATGAAGGTTCGAGATGAATTGGGGCGAGGCTACGAAATTAGAGAACAGCAATTTCCATGATTACAAAATAATTACTAAGTGAAATAATACATCTTCAATGCAATACAGTCTATTAATATTAGTCATCAGCACTCGATTTCTTAAGCATATCCTGGTAGTCCTGCGCTAGCTTGAACAGTGTCTTGCTTCTCGCTACATATACTGGAAAATCAGAACCGGATTTCCAAACCAGAGAGTATATTGAAACTCCTACCAAAGATCGTCAAGACTTCTTTTGCGAGATCGCGTTTCTGGATACCCAAAATCGACGGGCACCAGCTATCCTCAGTCTTTCCCGGACGCCTGAACCAAGAGGTTATTCTCAAGATTACAAACTAGACAGTAATTGCGACACACCAATAAACCGGTCCGTAGAAATCTCTCAGCACTTCCTCAGCCTTCCCGCGAAAGCCTTCGTCGGCAATCGCCTTCGCATACAATAACAAGGCTTGTCGGTATTCTGGTGCACTACCAAGAACCCGTGCAGCATGCATGCGGCTCTCGAGATGACCAAGGGTCATTGCTGCATCCCACCAAGTCGGCCGGGGCTTCTCCGCGTCCACTGGAGAACCGACAAGTTCAGCTATGCGCGCCTCGATTGACGCGATGACTCCATTTCCAGTACCACCCGGAGCCGCATTTGCAGATGTCCGCTGTCGGCCTTTCCACACCGATGAACCGTTCGCCCACCAGCTATCCCCAACGCGAACCCAGCTCAGAAGAGCAGAGTCGTACGTCAGAGCATAGCCCGTGCTGAGATATACGAGCAATGATCCATTCGGTCGGATTGAGGCCGAAGTAACTGTAGGAGAAGCACCATTGGGATTGCTCGGTGACGGAGGAGTTGGTGCAAGTAATGGCGACAAAGACGTCGGTGGATGCAATGCAGAACAAGTTTTCGTGTTCCTAGCATTATCATTACCACGAATAGAAAACGACAGAGAAAAAAAAAGGAGACATACCACACATAAACTTGGCCGGACGTCGTAATGGCCATAAGGAAATGCTTGGCCGCATCGAGAAATGCCACAGGTGAACCAAGCGTTAACGTAGGGACAAGCCTAGCAGATTGTGAGGAAGTGATGGATGAAGAAGACTCGGAGCAAGCTCACCGTCTCCCCGTCAATGTATAAACGTTGATCGAACCATCTTCCATCGCAGCGGCACAAAATCGACTCGAAGCACATATACTGAGTACAGGGATAGGAAGAAAGTCGAGCCATTGCACGGTTTTCTCCTTTGAACTGAAGAATGTTATCTCGGAAGGCTCTGATAGAGCCTTGTCAGATAGCCATAGGGCGAAGTCAAGTAATGAACTCTCACCGCTTCCGTCTTCTGAGTTTCGCACCTCAAGTGTATCTCCTGTCTCCGTCACGCGCTCGGACAGGAATGTTTTCAAAATCGGCGCTGATAGACCACCATAACCAGTCTCAGGTGCGAAATTACTGGTTGACGGCACGCCAACATTCCGCAATCCAAGCGTGTCGACACCCGCTCTTCTAATTTCACGTACTTCCTTCTCGCCTTGATCCCTCACGCGATCTCCACCGAGAGTACGAGCCTTGGGCAGCTTCCCTGCTTCGTCGCCGAAGGAGACTGTGATTGTGTCGCCCCTACTGCGCCGTCCACGTGTGTCGAGAGCGCTAATAGGAACCGCCATGTCTGACCCGGGATCGTTCACGTTCTCGACATCCATTCCGTCGTAGCCACCGCCACTCACGCCGAAGCCAAAGCTAGTGGATGATCCGGAGGCAGAGACTGGAGGAGGAGGAATGAAGATCGTCGACGGTGCGCTTGTTCGAATATTAGCGGGCTGCGGTGGCAAAGGCAGCTGTGTGGGAATAGAAGTTGATGCTGAAGAGATGCCCGTTGTCGACGCCGAAGGGAGACTTGCTGCGGTTCCAAGTGAACCTACAAAGGTAGTCTGCACACGTCTCTGTCCGCGATCACGATCACGATTTCTAGGAGCACGCCGAGCAACGAGCTGGGTGACTTGTTCCCCTGGTCGCGAAGGTCCCGCATGACCGAATCCATGTTGCTGTTGTGCAGATGGAGGCGTTAAGGGAGGCGTGGTTCGTCCCATTGCGTGTCCGTTTACAGCGACAGACGGCGTCGGCTGAGCGGCAGAATGCAAGTAGCTATTTGGCATAGGCGGAAGGGAGAAGCCAAATTTGCTGAGATACTGACGCTGAGCAGCCAATGGCGCAATGCCCTCAAGTTCGTCCTGGTCAAATGCAAGCGCAGCCAAGGTGCCATCGCTTGATACTGCATACAACGCCAGACCGTCTGCAGACCAGCTAAGGTCCATAATCTGTCTTTCAAAGACCTCCTTTGCAACAATGATTGGACGCGCGCTCTTCGTCTGCCAGACGCTGATGGAGCGGTCATCTGCGCCCAGGGCGACGACGCTGCATATGTTGGATGTTACGACCGGCATCTGCGGATCGCGCAGGAAGATGTGCGGGTTGTAGCAAGCGACTTCGACGGTGTTCTCATGACCGACGAGACTGATATCGGACGTCCATGTATTGCGAGAAATGACAGCTGCGGTGAACACGTATCCATTGTTGTTTGTTGCGTTCGACGCTGTTATGTGCGCCCCATCGGGGGACCAGCTGAAGCAGATCCTATGAGCAAACAGTTGAGAATATGACGAATGCAGACGCACCTCAGCCGACGGAAGAACGTGTTGCCCGGCGAATGTTCAAAAGGTTTTGTGACTGTCGCCTCCAGACCCCAGTCCGTGGTCCTCCATATGCGCACAGTGCGGTCGTCAGACTGGGTAGCGAGAAATTCCCCCACAGGGTCCCAGCAGACACCCTTTACGAAGCCCTGGTGCATGTCGAGTTTGATGAGCCGTTCCAAAGTGTAGCCGCACCAGATCATGACCTGAGAATCAAGACCAGTCGAAGCAAGAAAACGGTCCTCAGGAGCCCAAGCGAGATCTGTTACATCTGATGAATCGGTGAATGCAATGAAGCCAATGTTAAACACGGTGTGAATTCATACCACTTTCATGGCCTGGCAAACGCTTGAGAGGCTTCCATCCCTCAACGTTGACTTCGTCCGAGCCCCAAACCTTTCCAGAACCTGTTCTGGCGCAGCTCATGAGCACGGAATTCCTTCTGATGTGAAAAGCAAAGAAAGCCCTACGTACGGATCGAGATCCCAGATCATGATAATCTCGTCGTCGCTACCACTTGCAAGCCAGCGCCCTGAGTGTGCCCAACGGACAGTAAGGACGGGGCCAGTGTGCATGGTGAGCGTGCAGAGCGACTTGGGCGGCCTGTTGGCTGCATCGGCTGCATCGTTGAGAATAGGTTTCGTGCTCCATATGCGGACTTTCGCATCGAGTCCGCCTGTAGCGATACGGGAGCCGTCCGGGTGGACGTGGACCGAGAATATTGAGAGTCTCTTCGCGTTCTCGCTGCGTGTCCCGTCTACTCAAAATATTAGAACATACACTAGCTGCTTGTGTGTACGAATACGAGCCTTGGTGCATCACCCAGGATGGCTTTGTGAACTTCATCTTATCGCAGCTGCTCGCGGTTGAAGAGCAAGTTGTGTTCACGTGCAATTGATATGTACAATGACTACAAATACATAAAAATGTACGGAGGACAATTGAGAGCAATGGCGACAACGAATAAAATGCAGTTCAGAAAGTGAGGAAAATACGTCGAAGGTGCTTTATCTTTGCTGGCGAACGGCAGATCGGACATTGTCGCTTCTTGTCCAGAGCTCGAGTAATGCATCTACTCATCGCATAATTAGTCGACAATGCATGGAAATATATATTTTTTAAAAATGCGCACGGTGAACAGAAAACATGGCCGCATTTGATACTGCTCAGTTCAAGTATCCGGTCTGCGTCCTGGTCAAGGCATAACGGGCATGTGTAACCGCTGCCCGCTCGCTTAGATGGTTTAGTACTCGCGGGTCGACTGTCAGGAATTGGTTCGCTGGTGAGAGTGTCGGAGGAAGAGGATGCTAATAACGCTCGCGACGCGAATGTGGACGTTTGTCGCCGAGAGACCGAGCCACGGGATGAACTCGATGATCTGCTCCGTTCGTTGCTGGGAATGATGTCGGCTAGCAAAGACTCGGAATCATCGGTGTCCGTGTCTGTGTCCGCGCCCGTGTTCGTGTCCGTGTCCGTGTCCGTGTTGGTGTTGGAGTCTGAGTCTGAGTCGCGGACAGATTCGTTGTTGCTGCTCTCTTCCTCGCTCTCTTGCTCGTCTGAGACTGGATTGAAGTAGCTGCTATCATCACCTGCGCTCGAGCTGTCGTCGTCTTCCGTCGTCGAGATCCAGCGGTCATATGCCATTGCCGGAGTTGGTTCCCAGGCGAGTGAATGATTCACAAACTCCACAAACTCTGTATGAACGTGCGACCATGGCAACGATGGCAGAATAATGTCAGACTCAGAGTCGGCAGCGGCAGCGGAGACATTGCTGGGAATGGACTGAGAGTCATCATCGCTCGAATCTGAGTCATGTTCTACGACGAAGAGATGCACGGCAGCACCGCGTCTGTGCTGAAGCAAGGCTTGCTCGTCCTTGAAAGGCCGGTCGCACAATGAGCAGTACGTGTTCGCATGAAAAGCGCGTATATGCTGGCACCTGCTGTCCTCATCGATGAATCCGCGCTTACATGGCTTACAGCGCGAATGACGGGATGAATGGTACAGATGCATTGCTCTCGCTTCTGAAGACACAAACTTGCGCTTGCACGGCACACACGTCCATCTATCCGACGACCCTGTCATTGCCATCGCCGTCGCTGTTGCTGTCGCTCTCGTCCTCGTCGTCTCCAACAAGTCAAGTGTGGACTGTAGTGTCCGATCGATCATATCACGAGTGGCTGAGAATACAAGCGTGGGAACTATATCCCTTTCTTTATTGCTGATGTAATAGGTACATTATGTACTCAGCTTACCCTTTCTTAGCAGTCTGCGGCCGCTCTTGCATCCATGCTGGTATCCAATTTGCTGCATTCTCGAATCCCGATGCAATCAAGTCTAGTAACGGCCAGCGCTCCTCCTCGATGCAGAATATAATAATAATAATAATAATAATAATAACTATCTCGCGGGATTAAAAGACAGCCGAATTCCTGGTGATCTATGTTCTCCTCTTCATCCCCTCGGGCGCCCCTTTTACTCCCCTCCCATCTCTCCCATGAGCGTGTCTTCCTCAGATCTCGTATATGTCACAGCTCAGCGCTACTCTGGCGTCGCCGCAATCTCTCTCGTCATATATGATATTCGTGAGCCCCAGCCGACCTTTGCCGTCCCGCTCATCTGAGGTCGGAGGTACTCACACTGTCTATTTCAAGTAATCACAACGGACAAAGAGGTCAGCTTCTTCATTTCATACTCTTCCCGGCCATTAACGCCTTCTATTCGCAGATCCAGCACTTCTGGGTAATGCCCCATTTCATTTCATTATTAAATTGGTTTCGTTTTCCCACTTATAATTATCTTTATCTTCTTCCCTATCAGGGCCGTTCATTTTCTCTCGTGCAACTGATTTATTTTCTCGTGCGTACCTTCTTTATTATGCAGTCGTCTGGAAGCCATCCGTCTTCCATACTAGAATCGATACTATGGCCTCATCGTCGTCGCTATCTATCTCTATGGTGCGTCTCCCGCGTCTCGTGGTGCAGTCTAGNGCCGTTCATTTTCTCTCGTGCAACTGATTTATTTTCTCGTGCGTACCTTCTTTATTATGCAGTCGTCTGGAAGTCATCCGTCTTCCATGCCAGAATCGATACTATGGCCTCGTCGTCGTCGCTATCTATCTCTATGGTGCGTCTCCCGCGTCTCGTGATGCAGTCTATTCGTCTTCACAGTGTCACACGTTCATGTCGACTGATAGGGGACTTGCTTCAAGTTTTTCCCGATAATCTGTAAGCGTACTTCAAGTCCATCGCGTCCACTTCTGACATCGCTGTATTTCATTTCATAAGCTGTATGTTCTTTCTTATGGAACCACGCGCGACGGGAATCGTTCATTCGAGTCCACAGGCAAGAGAATCGTTGAGTTCGGCGCATGGTCGGGTGAGGTCCAAGTCAGATCTTTTCTTCCGTCACCCGCTGAATTATTCCTCAGGATGGACAATGATATTACTCTCCGATGGTCTGCACACATGTCTTCTCACCCTCTCATGGAATTAGCTAAATTTCTCATGAAGCCATCATGGCCATTCGCGTGCATGCGCTCTTCGAGCGAAGTCAGTTCCTGTCCCTTTAGTTTCTCATCCGGTCGTGATAATCACCTTCCTTCCATACTCGCTTTAAGCAAGAATCGCGACAATATTGCTCGGCTCCCTATATCTGGTGCAAGGATTGACAATGATGGGCTTTGTAATTGGTTACGATCAAAAATACAGCGGTATGCACAATGCGTGCTTCACGAGCACCCGTGCCTGATGACTACTCGCCAGACTTTGCCTCGCATGAGATCCAAGCATGTGGAGTCGTCGCTCCGAGCTGGATCAGCATCTTCTGGTACTAATTGATGCTGTCCTTGACGATTACGAAGTCCGCTTAACGCGGAAAACTTTAGGATTCCGACACTGATCTTTGAGTTAATTCTTCTATGCATGACCATTTACAAAGCCATGCCATACAGATGCCCAAGTTCAGGCGGGTCAAGCACATATAGACGATATAGTTTGTACCGGATTTTAGTAAGGGATCAAATCATCTATTTTGCGAGGTGAGCATCTCATCTCTGTGTGATGTACTGGCAGGAAAGTGACCCGTTCATCCCAGCATCCTTCTGTCCGGATGTATAAATATCGCACTGTGGGAGCAGCTCTCTGGAGGGACACCCAATAACGAAGTAATCACACTTTCGACCGCAATTCCATGCGTACTGGGTGCACGGATCTTGATGAACCTACGTGAGGCAGCGGCGTGGCAGGATGAACTGATGGACGACTCAAATGCGAGTATGAGCTTGAATTTCGCGTGAAACCAAGATTTAGAAATGTATTACGTAATTGATGATGCCATGCCCCACTAAGTATTAAGTTTTACATGTAATGAACGACTGCCTCAACAAAGGGACCAGTCGTAATAAAATAATATTAATTCTTTCTTTCTACTTGACCACATCATTCTCTACCTACGATGTCGTCCACAGTAATCCGCGAGGTCTCAAAGGACGTCTGGACGTTCTCCTGGTGAGCATTCAAGTTGCCACTCCGCTGAAGACGCAGGTGAACTCGTTATATTGCAGCCCCTTCTCACGCTTTGGTATATTCCCGGTCGGAGGAAGGTCAACAGCGATCAAACTCTCAAACGGGGACCTCTGGGTACTTGCAAGTACTCCGCTTAACTCGATGACCAAAGCAAAGTTGGACGAACTTGGAGGTCGAGTCAAATATGTCGTCGGCGCAGATGCAGTGCACAACCTCTTCCTCCGTCAGTATTATTCGTCTCCTTCCAGTAAATAAGCTATACAGTATGGAACATGCATGCCGTTCTATATTGTAGCCGAATTCAAGAAGACGTATCCAGACGCAAAGTTACTAGGTGTTCCCGATCATCTCTCCAAGCCTGATCTGAAGGAACTCAAATTTGATGGTGGTGAGCCTAAATCCCAAGCTAATGTGAGCTGTATGTCCTCCGACAATTTCGTCATGCAAGTCTACGGTAGAGATCCCGAAGGAACGAAGTACGGTTTTGAGGACGAAATCAAGTCTTGGTTCGGTCTCTTCTTTTCGCGCGTACCATCCAATTGCCGATTCTTTGTTTGAAGCTACTTTTCTGGCTTTCAGAATCAAGATGTCGCTTTCAACCATGTTGCGTCTCGAACGCTCATCGAGGCCGATTTGCTCTTCAATTTACCGGCGTCCGAGCAGGTAGGTTCTCGCCGCCAGTACTTATCAGTTTTCAGATTCCAGCTCATGATGATGCTATCAAGTACTCCAAATCGAGCTCATCAGGAAAGGTCCCTCTCGTCGGCGCTATGTTGACCCCATATTCCTGGATGCACAAGAAATTTGTCTGGGGGGCTGGTAAAGACAAGGAGTAAGGAAGCCAATACGTTTGGAGTAGATACGTCTTGACTCTTCGTCCCTTTCTTAGAGCTATGAAGCGTGATGCTCGGACTGTCAGCGGATGGGATTTTGATAGGGTCATACCTTGCCATGGGGTAGGCTTTTTTTCGTTTGTCTATTAGCGTTGATCTAGAACAATTCATCGCTTTCTCCGGGAATCAGGACGTGATTGAAACGAATGGGAAGAAGGCCTGGGAAGAAGCGTACAAGTGGTATTTGCAGTGAATTTCTATCGGACCCTCGTTTCGTGCATGTATTAGTATGACTCAAAGTGCTTCTATTACCGTAGTAGGTTACTGTAATGGTACGTTTTTCATAATATTCCTCTCTGCGGTGAATGTTAGCGACGACCTCGGATAGTTATTTTATAATCCAGCCTCACCTGTTCCATGGACACAGCCCTGCCACGATGAATCAGCTAGCCGATCGACAAATATCGATAGCATGCCCTAAAGCTTTCCTTTCCTCGGAACCTCATTAATCTGGTGAGTCCCCACGTCATTCTACGAAATGGATACGTGGAGAATGTTCGGTTTTATTACTGTCAGGCGGAGACTGAGCGACTCTTCTCAGGTTTGAATCGCCTCGAAAAGAAGGGCAAAAATAAAGCCTATGGATACGCCACTGTGAGCAAATTCATTCAGGCTGAAATACATATCCGAGAGCGGGATTATGCACCCGCTTTCTTCTAGCGAACAAAGCCCGAAACATCGTTATGGGACATTTCAAATATTACTAATTCTTGTGAGTGTTACCTCCATGATGTCCTGTTGATGTCCTTACCCCGCAACTTTTGTTGGTTTGACAGAATACGGGTGCAAAAGTATACCGAAATCGGATCACCTTGGCCAGCCAATATATATCGGATATTCCATTCGTAGTGGTGCGCGATTCTCATGACAAATTCCTGCAGTTTTACGTCGTGGCAGCACTCATCGGCACTCACTTTCTGCGAAAGCGTGGCGACTTCCTCAGCACGATTGTCAATCGATTCCCACATGCACACGAAGATAGCCCCTGTAATAGGAGATGGAAGAAATCAAATTACTCACACCGCTGTCGTCTTGGTTTTCTATTGCATGCGTGCCCCCGTATCCTCTTGTCGTGCTGGGATGATCTTCTGACTTCATGTCCATCTCATTATCTTCATTGTAGTCATCACGATGGATGTAGAGGTGTGCAAAGTCGATTATACGTCTAGGCTCTGTTTGGCTCAAACTGAAGCAAATAGATAAAACACTTTTAGGTGCATCATCTCATCTTGCTCAACGAACAATTCTGAGTATGTTTGTACACGAAGAAAAGGCGATTCACGCTGGTACAAAAATCTACTTTCTTGTCAGTAGCTTTTCTCTTTCTTTTTTCATTCGGATAGACAATACTAATCGCTAAGAAATTATCAACCAAAGAACCGCTACTATGGATTAGCAGTCTGTATATTGGACGCATGGGGTACGTACTTTTATTAATGTCTGGAAGTACTCACTCTGACAATATCTCCCGGATTTTGGTGATAAGGAGCTTTCCCGACGCCATTTACAGACATAAAGTAAGCTCAGAAAGTGCCGTTGCCCAGCTAAGTGTCGATTATTTCTTTACTCAGCTGTACGACCTCTTGGTATGACGCTGTATCACTGCCATTCTTGACGTTTACCGGTTCCTCAGGTTCCCGTTGGCTCCAATTTCAATTCTTCGCAGGTACGATGAGAGTTTTTACGTCACTCTTCATGATTTATTCATCGCCATGCAGGGATGATAGTTGCTGGTCTTGTTGATAGTCCATTCACTTCATCCTGCTTTACCTCACTCGTTTTGACCGGGACATTCAGTGATCTCGGCTATTCGGGTTCATGCTCTGTATTATAAAAGTTGGTTATGATTTTCGAGCGTCCGAAGATGATTTGACGAGTCCTTTGCCGTAATAGGTAAAACGATCTTATGCCTTCTTGTATGCATGTTTCTGGCCAAAACAGCCAGCATCATGACAATTCTTCTTGTCGCCGCGACCAGGACGAAAGGTCCGTCCTAATCATATCGTCGCACTGGCAACCAAGATTCACAACCTCTTTCTCAAGTCCGAGGCACGTCCGGACCAGATTATTGCCTTCCCTATTTTCGACCGCGCTGGAGCATTATACTCTGGTATGCTCCGATTAAACAGACGCATCTCAACGGTCTCAACGGTCTCACGAATATCTTGATGATTAGGATCGCAACTTTGCTGTACCAGTCTATGATTTTGATACTGGCATTGGCAAAAACATTCGATCAATGCAAGGACAGGCGGAGCCTTACACGTGTTCTTATCCGAGACCATGTTATCTATTTTCTTTGGTACGAAGTCAGCTTTCAGGCCCGAGATTATGCGATAAACTTGTTCAAGCTTGTTAGCAGATGATATCATCAATATAGCAATTTGGTCAAGCCCGAACGGCGTTTTCTTGTAAACGTAGCCACCGTGTTTGGCACAGCTATACCGTGTGTCCTCGGAAGCCGTACGCTCCAGAATCTGCGAGAGGGGGCGGATCATCGGCTAACGGTTCTGGATTCGGATGAACATGATGCTCTCGTGGAATTGCGAGAAATGGAGTTTCTGCCAGACGGAAGGGCTGTTGATACTCTAACGAATGTCTGATGTTACAGCATGTCAGAGCTTCTCTAGACGCGAACGTATTTTTTTTTTCTGTACGATGGAAGTTCCTCTTCTATTTCTATCATCGAATTCGTTTACGTGTGCGACACCGGATAAATTGGCGCCTCGGAACGCTTACTGTTTATCAATACCGAATTACCCGCCATCAACTGAAGGCAAAATTCAATTCTACTGTAGAAGAAGATGCCCGATGTCACTTCGGTGTCACGACACTCCCATGCGGAGTACATATTCCCGGGCCGCACGCCAGTACCGACCGTACTTAGTTACCAGCATATATCGTAGCAATTACTGTAACCCTGCAGGATTATAGTGAAGACCGATCGTAACCATTGATGCGATTGGCTTGCGAAAAATTCAAGCGTTCGACTGGATGCCATCTGACTCGACGAACGCAAAACTGAGATACGGTTTCATGTGACGCATATGTGTAAGTACTCGATTAGGAATCCGATGGTAATAACTGGGATTGAAAAATTATCAGGAACCATTGCCACCAAAATCGGGCTCTTCTCAGATGCACACATTCAGTCGGAAAATGCCTAATGAATCCGTGAGCTAGGAGTTATACCAACCTCTTCTTCAGCTCCCCAGACTTATGAGACAGAATGAACTTCATCTGGCACCAATGAAGTTTTGCATATAGGACAGCCTAGGTGTGTCTGTCGGATGTGCTTCACGACATGACTTCACGTTAGACTTCTATATAACCACTGGGTGACAGGACGTGCCGTCTTAACAGACGACGCGGCGCCTGCATCTGAGCGAACGCAAACGGATGCATATGGGCAGCTTCTGCTTCATTTCTTAACGGAGTGTCTCAAATAATGTATTTAAAAACTGTACCTTTTCTCTGGTCACACGGCTAGGGCTAGAAGATATCGAGAAAAGGTGCCGATGAAGTCCGAGGATCAATATAGTGAGCCAGAGAGCGAGGGTAGGGATGCTCAAGGACGACCAGGACACTCGCGGGCAGAGGACCAGCTCTCATCCGTCTTGAAGAGTCGGCGAGGGCCTTGAACAGGATTCTTGAATGAGATCCTTGAATGAGATACGGGTGACTGGCCTATACGTTGCGTTGTAGGATAAGGCCGTAATTGAGCAAAGTTTGATTTATACGGGACCACGCTGCCGGATAGCTTCGGGATGCGTTGGAGAGTACCAGCCAGTGAAGCATGAAGATACTCGGCAAGTTCGAATCTCCACGCGTCTGCCCGGACTATATAAGTCCAACTGGACTGCATGTCTACTCGTGCGAGGCCGTACTTCTGGTCCTCTCCACATATCCGCAGTATCCGCGGAGGCCCCTTCAAGCGACCTTCCCGCAAGTGTCAGTCGCCAGGCTCGCATGTCGTTCCTTTTGTGCAATAATGTGATCGTATTACCAGCAGCGCAGAAAATTGTCAGTCTGCTCAATAAAGCTATCTTCCCGCTCTGAAAAACGAAGCAAATCATCCAATGAAAGTCATCAAATTATCCAAAAGGCCAGGAACTCACAGATCTTCTATACCGAGTTCCATGTGAGCCCTACTCAACAATAATCAGCTTTTCTCTGGGATACATTACGTCCTACATCGCAAAATTCTGCACGGGTTTATAACCGCGTATGGCGGTTTATTTTGCTTTATTAGCTCTCATAATCAGTCATAAGCGGTTAATAATTACTTATAAACGCCATACGCGGTTATAAACCCATACAGAATTTTGTGATGCCGCCCGCCCGCCTAAGATGGCCGTCCGATCGTCTCGTACATAGCGCCCATTATAATCGAGTCAGAATAGCAGTTGTTCTGTAAAGGATTATTCCGGAAGGTCCGTGCTTCCTGGAAATCGCCAATATAAAACCTAAAAGGCTGCGCTCTCGGATCGTAGAAGCACGAAACACACTGTTCTCGAAAAGCAACCTTCACGGTAACCTAACGCTTCGATTCTACCGGCAAGACGGACGCTTGTGAAGATGAATAGAGAACCAATGAGATTACCTCCGGTTCCGTGGCGATAAGAAGGGAAGATGCATAAGACTTTCGCGCAATGATTCCAAACCTGAATATCAAGCGTGTCAGAATATACATATATAAGAAGAGCGTCTCCTCGGTCCATTTCATTCGCTAATCCTTGCGGCAATCTCGTCCTCTATAGCCTTCTCTGCTTTATACGCCACACCTGCTCTAGTCATGAGTGTCACTGTTACAGGTTTGCACAATGTACAAGAGCTGAGGGACCTCTTTGGGAGAGGCATGAACAGCGATGTATGTGCCGCAGGATTTAAGCTCAATCGCAGGATGCCGTTATCTGACGACTGTTCTTCTGTACGTCGTCTCCAGCTCTACAAGCTCCCAGCCGATAAGCAAGAGATGGATGTGAGTTATCAACAAGTAATTCCCGAGCCGCTTCGAGCGCTAATGAAAGGACATAGCGTCTATCGCTCCAGCACCGTATCTGGAAGCTGATGGCGGGGGAACTGTATCCGAAGGAGGCTGAGAGCGCCGTTCAGAATGCACTGCACAGAGCCAAGGACAATTTGTCCCCACCAATGATCCTCGATATTGGTTCTGGTTCAGGGACCTGGTATGTGCCCCTTAAATATACGGCTGGGATTCTCTTCTCAGAAAGGAAGCGGTGTGTAATAGGGCGGTTGAAATGGCGCTAAAGTTTCCGCACGCCAAGGTAATCGGAATGGATCTGATTCAGAGTAATCCAAGGTTAGCCAGGGTCTCTGATCATCCACGACGAAAGAGAAAACGCTCACGCGATATGCTTCAGTTTTGTCCCACCAAACTGCATGTATGTGGCTCCCGCATCGTAGTGACTATTGATACTGGATTGTTGATCTAATCCTCCGCAAGGTTCGTCAAAGCAGACGCGACGGCAGGTCTCTCGGACTACGTAGGACAGTTCGACATCGTCCAATGCCGAAGTGTAGCGAAGCATGTGCGACTCGATATATCCTTGCTCTTTTGAGGAGATCATTTCTGACAATGCATAGGTCTCGGACGCGAGAGAATTTACGCGCAGCGTTGGAAAGACTGTGCGACCAGGTGGGCGCAAATCTATTTCTTCGGTTCTGTCATGCTCATACTGAATACGAGCATAGGGGGACTGTTCTTTTTCGCGGATGCCGTGACGAATATTTACAACGAGAAACTTGAGCCATATCTGCTTGCAGAATTCAAAGAACTCGGCAGTGAAAACAGACTTGCGGATAATGATAGGAGCTGGTTTGCGCGATGGATGTCAGAAGTGACGGAAAGATGGACAACAAAGGCGCAACAGAACACAGATGGCGACAAGCTGCACATTCTGATCAACGAGGTTGGTCAGTTTGAGGATGTGCATCAAAGCACATATTGGAGCCCTATCGGCTGGGACGGGGAGAATATCGTTGCTAACAGAACCGCGGGGGCAGAAATAGGCAAGCTCATGGTTCTGAACGTCTATGTGAGTACTTGTGGGAACTTGATGATAGAGATTCCACGAAATAACACACCTACGAACCAGGATTTTCTACAATCGAGTAAACCGTCCCTTCTTGCCGCGGGGCTGTCTAAGGATGTTGTAGAAACATGGGTGAAGAACGTGCAACAAGAAGCTGTGAATCCGGCGAAGCATATGCTAATGAAGTGGGTCATCACCTGGGCAACCAGAAAACCAGAGTCCGTTCGATGAAAATTTGAAAAATACTTATGTGTTGTATGTAGTCCTGTCCTATCCTAGTAGTTGTTCTGTTCAACTTGATAATTGGGCGTGAGAATCAATAACCTTACTTAGTCACATCTTATAAATATTGCACCTCAGCTTCTTGGCGGAAGATATTCGCCATCGGAAGTATAGAATCAATTTCTTTTTCTTTCCAGCAGGAGAATTATCGCTCCGACGATGCTCTCTCGCGCAATACACTGGACATATTGCAAGACACGTAAACTTCTCTCTTTCCCGAGGTTCACTCGTCCACCCACATATAAAAACTGCACGAAAATGTTCCAAAACTACTCAAGTGGTCCAAATCATGAGGACTCATCTCGTTCTTGCCGGTCTCTCTGCCAGTGCTTTCGCCCAGACAATCTCGGGCAGCTTTGATTGTTTGCCTGCAGGCAATTTCAATCTCTGCCAGAATTTGTGGGGTGCAAGTATGTCCTTTATACGGTTCCAACTTTGATTCGTTCCTGATCCATGTCCCAGACGCTGGTGTCGGAAACCAGAACTCGACGCTCATTAGTGCAACAGGCGATAGCGTCTCCTGGGAGACTGTCTGGACTTGGGCCAACAACGAGAATAGCGTCAAAAGCTGTACGCATATCTATTCCAACTAGAACGTTGTCAGGTCGGCTCATTCGGGTGTATGTAGATGCAAATGTCGAGTCCCTGACCGCAAAGGGAGTTCAGGTACGCCATCGAGCACACTTGCAAAGTCTCCCGGCGTACTTGACTGATTAGTTCCCCAGCTTTCAGATATCGCGTCTGCTCCGACAAGTTGGAGTTGGACCTATAAAACTCAGTCATCTGGAATACGTGCTGACGTTTCGTACGCATAAAGCTCATGCATACTTTGACGAAAATTAACTTGAACTTCAAAGGTACGATATTTGGCTTGGGCCAGCATCATCCGGTACGCCGGCTTCCTCAGCCTCCGCCTATGAGATGTGAGAGGCCACTGTCCATTTATCTGCAACTCATGATAGCTGACACTCCCTAGCATGATATGGTTGTCAGGGAAAGGAGGGTATGGAAATTCATATCTACTTGTTTTCTGCCCTCACGGGTTGCGTTCTTTCAGCATTCAACCCGTTGGATCACAGACAACGACAGGTGTCAGCCTTGCCGGACATAATTGGAATCTTTGGAAAGGTCCGAATTCCAACTGGCAAGTCCTTTCATTTGTTAGTGCCGACGGAGACATCACGGAGTTTGAAGCCGACCTCAATGAGTTCTTTGGTGCGTTGACTGTTTCATTGCACCTCCGAGCCGCTCGTTCGTAGCGCAGGGTATCTGATTTTCCTTGATGTTCCTCGTCTACAGAGTACCTTGTTTCTAACCAAGGAGTCTCTTCTAGCCAGGTGTGTAATCACCTTCATTCATCTCCCATGTGATAGAAGACGCTGACATTCTGCCCTTTAGTTCTTACAATCCATTCAGACTGGCACGGAGCCATTCACCGGCTCCGCGGATTTGCTCACGAATAGCTACAGCGTTTCTGTTTCTTCAAAGTAGCTTCCAGTTTGATCAAGCGATTCGATGTTTTTGCTACACTTTGCAATGCGAGACGGAAGTCCTACGCGACAAAATCTGTTCGGTTATTAGGCAAGTTATTATATCCTTGCAATGAACCGAAGTCCGCTGGACTTTACAATCGACTCGAACAACACCCAAGATCGCGTGGTTCCAGAGACAGCTATTACCATTACTGTGTTACGTAGCGATGTTCAGCAACGACAAATATAAAAAGTTGTGATAATGCGACTGTGCTAACTAATAGGTAAATGCAATATCTATCAAAACAAACGAAGAGTAAAATGAGCAAGATGACCTAACACATTGTCCCAATAGGTTGGAAGTGGTGTGATAATTGCAGTGGTTAAGAAGCGAGTGGCACACGGAAAACTGAACATATCTAAATCAAGGCATCAGGCCGTAACGAAAGAATGAGCTCTCTTCTAATATCAATGCACCGAATGCTTTCAAAAGACACCAATCGAATAAAGTAAGAGGGTCTCAATCCTCATCACACCTACCCATAATTCAGGCTATCGTTACTCGGGGTACCTCGTACCCAAGGAGGAATGCCTTTAGGAACAGCACGTCGCGCCAACGGTTGAGACAATCCTTCAGGACGAGGTGGTAGACCCGGAGGACGAGGTGGAAGCTGCGACGGTTGCTGCCTACGATCACCGAAGCTGGGCCCAGAAACGAAGTCGCTTCCCCATGTGGCTACATTTCGGGAATTCGATGCCCATAAATTCTGCGAGGGAGCCATAGGAAGATGATGATAAGGTGCCAGAGATGTATGGGACGGCATTCCAGTCATTCCAGACACATTGCCTTTAAATCCGTTCTGTGATCCGTATGACGGTGCAGCACCGTCCCGAATGACGTGTCTATGGGCATCGTCGTTGCGGAAATTTCTGTTTTGTAGCATGGGCGGAACGTCGTGACGGACGGGTGGGTCATTCTGCATGGGTGGCTGATGGCGCCGACCACGTTGGTCAAACTCGTGAGATGCTTCATACGTCGGTAGGCTGGATTGAACACGTAAGACGACTTCATCAAGAGACATCGAATGTGGCTCACAAACCTCTTGGGATCAGCCGGTAAAGGATCTGACCAGAAGTACTCATGATCAAGGGCGTCGGAAGATGTGATACGCTCCCGAGGGTCCAAGGTTAAAAGTCTATCCATGAGTTCGCATGTCTCTTTTCCGAGACTTTGAAAACCCGAAGAATAAGTTTGAAAAGATGGACAAACAATGACGTGACTTACGAATCGTAGACCTGCCTGATTCGCCGCTCCTGGGGCTTGAATCGGATCTGGCCACCACAGCCTGGAAGTTTATCATAATCTGGCCAATTCTGTTGGTTCGGCGAACCACATATAGACCAAATCTTATCCAGCTGGTCGAGGTCCGAGGTTCCAGGCAAAATGGGTCGACGCATGATCATCTCGCCCAGGACACAGCTGTTCTCAAGTTAGCGGCTGCATTGTCCCGTTGAAATAACACAGCGCACCCGATTCCCCATATGTCAATTTCACCACCATAGTGACGGGCTCCGAGCAGGAGCTCGGGCGGACGATACCAACGAGTGACCACACAATTGGTGTAACGGCGATCACGACCAGCTTCAGAAGAATCGAAAGCACGCGCCAAACCGAAGTCCGCAATCTTGAGCGAGCCGTTGTTTGAAATCAATAGATTTGCAGCTTTCATATCGCGATGAACAATACTATTCTTTAAAGACCTATCAGCAACTTATGGAAAGTAAGTGTGACAAACGCGTACATGGTGCATGTACTCCGTGCCTTCTAGCAATTGCTTCATATAAAGCTTGATCTGACTCGGGGATAATTTAACGCGCTCGTTCTCCAGCAGCCCAGCCAGATCATGATCCATGTAAGGGAAAACCATGTAGACAGATATGGGAGAGTCCTTGCCCTTGCCTATAGTAAAAATAAGAGTCGCCTACGGTCAACGAATTTGGTGACATAAAGTCTTTGAAATTACACACGTACTCTGGATAATATACATGTCAAGCAGGTCAACGATGCATGGGTGCTCGAGCGCCTTCAGTATTTTAATCTCCCGTAACGCAGTGACAGGTATGCCCTCCTTCTCGTTATGCATTAAAATGCGCTTGAGCGCGACAACTGCACCAGTCCGCTTGTGCAGCGCCTTATGCACCTCTCTACACGCAAAACGGATACATTGAAGCATCGTTAGTAACAAGGAGAGCTTGAGACGCTATACCACTAACCCAAAAGTACCTTCCCCAAGCTTTGTCATTACGTCGTAATCGTCGCGATTACCGCAGCCAATGAAGATGCGCTGGTATGCAGTTTTTTCCTGCTCACGTGTCCGTTTTACAGGAACGCGTTTTGGCTTGGTAGCCACAACAACTGGTGTCTCCCTAGATGGATGAACCGTGTCCGCAACAGGGGGCGTCGGCGTCGATTTTTTTATACATCCGCTGGAAGGAGGTGATTGCAAATTACGCGGTGCCCCAGGTCGACGAAGTGCAAAAGACACTGCTTCATGAGCACGAAGTACCTCCTCTTTTCCTGGTTCAATAAACATATCCTTCTCAGCTTTCGGAGAAGGAACAGGCCGTAGCGAAGGAGGTGATGGCGGTAGACCCGCATCAGATGTAATATTGACATCTCCGAGAGGCGTGCTAGGACGGAAAGGTGTACGCGACCGGTGAAAAGAACTTTGTCCGCGCATAATCGGTCGATAGTGACGATCATAGTCATCAAACTCCTCCCGGTGATATTGCCCTCTAGGATCATGGACCCTATCTCGATAAGTATCTCGACTGTATGGTTCATTATAAGGCTCATAATGGTCCCCAAAACGTCCAGCTCTTTCGTAGAGATCATTATCGTGAGGCGGGGACAATGTGAAAGACGTGCTGCGCGGCGTCGGTAAGCGGTGCCTCCGCTTGCTCCGTCCTAGGTCTTGAGGGGAAGCGGAGCGCGACCGGGAGTAATCCCTGGAGACAGTGGCTGGAGAATCTGGCCTGACCGGTGACTGCGAAATTTTCAATTTCGTAGGATCCGTTTCGCGATGAGAGGCAAACCGTCCTTCACGCTCTTCTTGCCTCCTGTCGTAATCACGGTCACGACTAGGATCGTGTCGGCTCCCCGAATGACGAGAACCCCAGGTATCGGGCGCATATGCTGGTTTGTAATGATCCCCTGTTACATCTCGCTTGCTCACACCGGCTCCGCGTGCTCTTCTATCGCGCGCGTATGCGACAGTATCTTGATGAAAATGGCGGTCTTCCAGATCGTATCTGTCGTAGATTACGGCAGAACGATTTTGGTTGCGCTCCTGGCCTTCATCGTCACGCCCACGACCCAGTTCCCGCGAGTATTCATATCTATCTGTAGAAGACCGAGAGGGACCCTCTATCCTGGAAAGAAGCGAGTTCTTGTTCTTGAATGGAAAAGGAACCTTGAACTTTTGGTTGGCGTCCACCGGCGGAGTGGACACAAATGAACCTGAACGGACAGGGCTCGTGCCAGAGGAATCATCGAGCTCGCCTTCCTCCGGAGACGATGTGGCCCTGCGTTTTGAAGGCGGGCCGTCTGTGTCCCTTGGCGCAGGACGCTTCGTCGTCGTGCTCGACATGGTTGGTGGTCGTCGAAAGCCAGGCTCAGCGCAAGCGCAAGACTCAAGACGCCTCAAATCCGGTCATGTGATACATACGCATTACATAACATAATTCAGCTCTACGTAAGTCGTAATACTACACATAAGTAAGTAATACATACTCAAAGGCTATTGTCCGCCAGCCGACTGAAATAAATTCTGTAAGTAGTGAACTCCAGGTCCGTCGATATTTTAATCAATAAGAGTATTCCAGAATATAGAACAAATTGTCCGAATCGTACAAGAGTCATCCCTGTGCCTTCCAGGCTGGTGCGAACCGGAACGAAGTCCACAAGTCCATTCAAAGTCCAAGAGGAGGAAAACGAATAAAAACGAAAAATGAATACAGGTGAAAGGGCCGAGCAACGATCCAGACCAATGCAGTAGGTCCTGTCAGTAGCTTTCTGACGGAAACCATGCTTTGATGGTCTCGTTCTTGTTGCTAATACTCAAAGGTAAGCACAGCAAGAACCTCAGGTAGAGTGACACTCACTGATCAAATTCATAGAAGTCAGGCGCGTGGCTGGGCAGGGCGATGTATGGCACATCAACCTCCATCGAGTATCCTTCCAGCTCAACCTTTTTCTGTGCGACGACGTCGCAAGGCCAACAGCTTGCTAACGACATTGCGTCTCGGGACGTGCCTAGCGAGTCGCAGTCAAACGCCCCGCTAGGCACATCAAACATCCTTTCACTGCCTCCTGCAAGAATAGGACAGGCTTGGATGCTTTGATTGTGCCACGTCTGATGAGCGTATCCACCGCCAAATGTCGAATCGGAAGGTCGAAACTTGCTAGGATCGGATGATACGCAGTCTGGGACGACTGGCGCATTGTCCACGAGATCAGGAGCGAGCGAAGGCACAGCGAGCGAGCTTCCGTCCGAAGGCAGTTCTTTCCTATCGACTGTCCGTATTTCCCATCCATCCTGTGGCGCCTCCAGCGAGCCCTGTGCATGAATAAGTTCGTAAGACAAAATTTCTTCGCGACCTTCAAGGTCAATTTCGGAAGAACTAAAGGCGGTCTGTGATCCAATTGAATCCGTGCGTAGAAGAAGGGTCCGATAAGACGTCCGGTTGCTTTCGGATACAAGATGATCGTCGCCTTCTGCGCCTTCTGCGCCGTTCTCGGGAAAGGTTATCAAGGGATCCAGCAACGCGCCTGGAAACCCACGAGCATCTTTACCTTCCATGGAAGCTCTCGTCACTCGGTGTTCCCGGTAGGCTCGGAGTCTATGTCCAGCTGCAGTATGCGATGATGAGCGAGACGATCCAATTGTGCTATGCCTTCTCCTCAGTTCAGCGCCCCTGCTTTGAATACTCACGCTGGTAGCGTGTGATCCGCAACTAAAGTGTAGCGCAAACATCAGAATCGAAGTATTGAAAATTGGAAAACGCGCCGAAGAATGGAAGGTGTGACTTACTCCGTGTTTCTTCGAACCCGAGCTCTATTCTGGGAACTCTGGGTCTGGGAATCGATGCGGTTAGGCTTGGCTAAGGCAGAACGGACACCAATTGTAGTAATCGCCATATCTTTCTCGTTAATCGAGTTGTCTAACTTGATCTGTTTCGACTCCGAGGCATAGATGCACGTCAGCCCGCGTGTAGCGCACCGAGCGCAAGACGGTCGAGAGCCGCTGCACTACATGGGAAAAGGTTCGGTGAATCTGAGTGGTGCCTCTTTCCATCCTAGTGTGCCGATCAGGCTCACCTTCGCTTTCCTCTCGCGACATTTCTCGCACGCCTGGCCAGTGCGCTGATACTTGAGAGGCGTCGGAGAACGCAGAAAGACGCACTTTCCTTCAGGACCGGGCAGCGTACCCTCTCTGTATCCGTAGTACGTCGGACCCCAAGAGATGTCGTACGGAATAAGGTCCCACACGTCCTCTGAGTCAGCATCTTCTTCCGATTCGCCACCTTCCTCAGAGTCAAGATCAGGCGAAGGTGAATCAAGAACAGGTGTCATAGACGGAAAGACGGATATACCCTGTGGAATGGAACTCGCGGCGATCCCTGAGCAAGGGTTCTTCCTACTTGACTGAGATATGTATATTCCAGCCAGAGAAGAAGGGACTTCCTGAGAAGCGGTAAATTGTTTCGACCAGGGTAGCAAGAATGAGTCGCTGACAGCACTGTCGAGCGGGTTGACGGAAACGAATGAAGGAGAGACTGTGGGGATTTCAAGAGACCGGGAATGTTTATGCCCCAGGGATCGAACAGATCCATCGGGCTGAGATCTGACTCCAGTAGTATCAATACGTTGCACGGAAGGACAAGAGATACGGGGTGACACGATCAAGCAAGACTCGATTGGAGATAATGGTGGACTCGCTATCTCGATGTAATTGAGCAAGTGAGCTGTAAGGGACTGGATGGACTTACATTCGAGCGGAGGAATGCTGATGCCCTTCAGGGTTGGTAATCGTACGGGAAAAGATTGGGCCAGGTCTTGAGGCGCAAGACTTGGTGGAGCGCCGTACATGGCAAGTCGAGGAACGAGGACCAGGCAAAGACGCAGGGTTATGAGATGAGATGACTTTCGGAAGCAACCCGTTGCCAGCAGGTGAAGAAAGGGCGGCGCTGGTTTATGCCGCACCGCCGAGAACGAACAAAGCGGGGAGGGCTGGAAACCATTGTCGCAGTCGGCCGATTTTTATAGGCGGGTGCAAACTCAAAAGGCAAAGATGGATTGGTTGGGCACTTCTAGAAGAATTTGTATAGAGAACCTTGATTACAGAACGTTGCGTGGCGACAACAAACCACATCAAGGTTTTTCTTGCCCATCGCAATCGCCGACTCCCGATCAAGAGAAGTCCCTTCGCGACCTATTCCTTTTAATCTCCGAGTGAGTTCAAATACTACGTCCACGGAACGTTGACAATTTCGTCTTTAGTTCTTATTCCATGCCTACAATACGACTCTGGAATACAATCTTCACGCGTACGGTCCTGCTTCCTGTCCACTCTCCTGCTCAGAAATAGGTTGTGGACCATCGTCGTAAAGGGACACGATGTAATGTGAAACAAGCAACATATGCTGTACGCTCTTCAAGGCTAGCGTCGCGACTGGTCTTGACCCGTTCTGAATTAGAGTCTATTGATGAGAATGACCGCTACTAACAGAAGCGTGGCGTCACGAAGCACGCACGAGGAATGACTGATCCGTCTTGTGATCTTATTTCTACCGATTCCACTCTATATGAACGGAACACGGAATCAAAAGCTCCTCCTACATCTCTCGCCAATGAAGTCTGGCGGAACCGTCTCAAGGGAACCTGCGGCCGATTATAGATGAGGGGTACAAAGAAGCTATTCTGTGGGAGCTTTGGTCGGATTAGGGAGAATCGAGCTTGGCCGATGACCGCACGTTGAAGGTTAAGGCTACAAAAAAAAAAGTCCAAGACTAGTACAGAGCAGACACTTTCAATCAGTTCATGCAAGACCCTGTTGCCATCCCGCCATCTTCGGATATCCGTTTGATGAAACGGGTATTACCGAGGCGAGTTTCTTCAGTGTATCTTACTGACGCACGACTCGAGCCCAAGCGCACAACGGGTCCAAGGATTTCGAGCCGGAAGGGCTCAAAGTACTTTGCACGCGCCGTCAATTGCCGTCGTACTAGCTACTTTGATCACAGTCCAGAAGCTCACGAAATCGCCGACCACCTTCTACAAGCCGGCGGATTTTATATTTGAGTTTTAGAGCTTGTCTGAAACATGGCTTTTTCCATTCCGACCAATAATCAGATGGTCATGCTGTGGGAGAACGGCGCGAAGAAAAAGACAAATCCGTGTCTTCCATGGTGTCGTTGCACTCGACCGTGGTGATATTCAGCTCCCGAGCAGAAGCGATTGAAGCAGCCCATGGAATGAATTTCCGGTTCGCGAGAAAAGTCGACTGGTCAGACAAGGATAAAATTTGCCATAGCAATTTCGCCTTTTGGCTGGTTCCATGCCCGCACTTACTGAAATCGTTGCGGACGATTCCTACGATTTCGCAAAATGGACAAGATGAGCGCAAGAGCTGACACAGCCTCGTATCAACATGGGAGTGGTGAGCGGGCAGGCTCAAACACGTAACTAGAAACGATTGCCAATGACCGGGAGTCTGCGACAATCTGTTCATCCATAGACTTTACTTTGTCTGGATGAATTCTTCGGTAACATTAGAAAGATGCTTTCTCTCTATTCGAGATGCACCGGAAGAATTAGCAGGACACGGCACTGGACACGGCACTGGATATGGAAGTGTCGATACATGCACTTCTCCGGCACTGTAGAATACAGTCTTCAAGCAAGAGGATGGCCGGAGTGTCGTTCCCCTTTCGTCCTTCAGGACAGATTAGAGGGTACGCCGGACATCACTTTCTTTCCTGATTATTCCAGATATCCCTTCGGCAAATGAAAGCTACCAGATAAGCCAGGGGCGACAATCTACCGTGACAAGATGAGAAAAAAATGGTAAGCGTCGAAAAGCAGATATCAGCACGCACCGTTTTATTGCGTAAGAATTATAAGACGGTCCCGCAGAACTTCTCGTGGACGGCAGTCTACCTGACTAGGGACGTCCGTCCGTTAAGATGATCTGGAATGGAAGCATCTTGCGGTCAATATCGTTTTCGATGTGAAAGTCAAGTCCGAAGCAGAGATGCGAACCTCGTGTATACGGCAAAGTGAACCCCACTGCTAAGACGACTGATTCCGCAGAATTCCGAAGGTACTCGACCTATTGGCATCCCCAAGTCTTGAAGTTTGTCCTTCTTTCGGATATATTCCCAAGGGATCTCCTAAGACAGGTTCTAAAGAAGCAATTGGTGGGAATATCGAAGACGCGTAATCGGCAGCAATTATCCGTTGTGGTACACGGAATCATAGTTGACCAGCACTGAAGTTTCCTTTGAAAGCATTACAAAATAGATCCGATGGCATGGGTCATCAACATAATAAGGAACACCAATACTTCTGATTCCCCATGTTGGAAGGGCGCCAAAATCCAGATGAAAGAAATAGCCCGATACAACTCAAAGGCAGCAGGAAGTTCCCAATGAGCGGAAAATCAGAAGATTTCGCTGACAAGTTTCGCTGACAGATTTCACCGACTACTGATTGAATCGGGCCGAGTCTCGTCAAGATGCAGCTTGGAACGGAAACAGTTGCTAACCGCGGCACAGTCTGATGCATCCGAGTTATTTTCGCCCGAAATGCATCACACTTACGGTTTGGCTCTGACGACCTGTGTCTCGAGACCCTGTCGTAGGAGACAATGAAGATAATTGAGCCCTAAAAGGAAGGCGTCGTATAAATACCATGCAGCATGACGTAACTCAGTAGCCTCTTGTGGCATCGTGAAAATCCCGACGACGACAAAGGAAAACAGATCAATTATGAGGCAGCAACGATTGTAGGTACAGTCGAGACCGGGATCAATCCCCCTGAGGCAGATCAGATATTTCCTATCGGAGCAGAACATACGCTTCACCTGCTACCTGTGCTCTTACAAACTGACATTTGGTTCCACCGACACGGCACGCATGCTGACCAGATCGATCATTGGACAATTTTCGCGCAAGTCATCCAATTACCTATATAGTTCCAAACTCAACCCTAATCCCTTTAATGCAATGCAACACTGTTCATCTAACTACAAGGTAAGCAGGAACGACGTCACGACGTGTACACGTGTTACTTACGGTCGCTGAGACGGAGACGGAGCCAACTCGACGCGCAACTTTATAGGACACTCTCCCGAAATCTGTATCCGATGCAAAAGGAACACTATACGATATAGGACGACCTCAGAGGGATGTCGCCGAGAGTACGAGGGCAGTACAGACGTAAACACGAGGTAGAATTCAGCAAAGGGAATAAACATTGCTTGTCAAGACGTAGGATCGTGCAGTACAGCCAGGAGATATCGTTCGTCTACGAATGGAGAATCACGATTCAAGTAAAAACAGGACGAAACGCATTATTCACCTGGGGAAATCATCAACTCGTGCCTTTTGGTGCGAATGCGCATGAAGCGGAGTTCATCCTAGTCATCTTATCAGTTGTTTGCGAAGCCAGTAAGAAGGGTGATCTCGACACACTGCATCACCTCCGTCTACCCCAACTGACTCGAGGCCACTGTGCACGGCCTCGACAATTTTGCTGACTACAGCTGCATATCTTCGACCTTGTTCTCCTTCAAACACGACTCCCGAGTGACGGATGATTTTAACAGGCGTGGCACGGGATAGCAGCAGATACCCTAATACAGTGCGATGCGACGAAAGCATGGAGAGAGTCTGCTCCAGCTCTGGAGGGGTGACTAAAGCCGTGGACGAGGCGTTAGAAGATGGAGTGCCATCTGACTGGTTCCTTTGACCTGAGTGTGCAGAGGCGATTGGAAACGACGAGGACGTCGAAGGGACCGACGGAGACGGGGAAACCTGCGCGAAAGAGACGGTCAGAGAGGATGTCTGCAGACAGTGAGAGGGCTCACCATCGTAGTCGGAGGTCGCTTCACGATGTCGAGGCCCTGAACGGTGCTTAACTTTGCGTCGGAGACTGGAAATATTCCCGTATATAGAAACTTATGCAGATCATCATATTACAAGTCTAAACGATTCTAACATTTCTAGAATTTGAGTTAGAAGAGGATTGAAAAATGCAAATTTTTGAAATCCATTCTAGAGTCTCCAGAATATCATATTTCAAGGGCGTGAGAAGGAAAAGCAGAATTATTCGAGCTTCCATTTTTTATTTCAAAGCAAGCAAGCAGACTTTAAAATGTCATACAATCATTAACCGGTTCTTTAAACAGTACTATTCCTTTAAACACCTTACATTTTCTCACTCAATTATTTGTCACTCAGCACAAGAAAAATGTAGCAGATACAAAGTGTATATCTGATCTGACATTCAAATTTTTAAGTAAATCAGGTAAGTTTTTGAGCTAGAAAAAGTCAGACACTGGTTAAATTTATATAAAACTATAAGCCTGCTAGCACAGCTTATAACTTCTTCATGCCCTGTTTATATTTTCTCTGTCTTATTTTGCATCTAGACACTTCTTCTGCAGGCCAGGCAACTTGCAATTTACTATCTGACCTGCATTTACACTTTAGATGGTCCAGGCATTTCTTTTTTACTTGCCTGGATGCTAGGCAGCCCTAGACATGCCTCCTGGACACTCATACTTCATTCTCAGTGATCTAGGCCTGCCTTGCATGCAATCTAAAACATTGTTGAATACCTCCTTTTTAGCTCTGCAGAGACCCTATTATATAATTATCTTTCTAATCAATATATACAGTTGAAATTGTCATAGTGCATTGAATTATAATGTATAAATCTTATAATANCTGCACTTACACTTTAGATGGTCCAGGCATTTCTTTTTTACTTGCCTGGATGCTAGGCAGCCCTAGACATGCCACCTGGACACTCATACTTCATTCTCAGTGATCTAAGCCTGCCTTGCATGCAATCCAAAACATTGTTGAATACCTCCTTTTTAGCCCCGCAGAGACCTTATTATATAATTATCTTTCTAATCAATATATAATTGTTTTTCTTGCCCTGTTACTATAGTTTTCCTTTATTTACTAATAGCAACAAGATGAAGGTCTTTCTGTATATAGTTTCCCTTTATTTACTAATAGTAGTAAGATACATTGGTCCTGTCTGTCTTTAGTGTGACTCAGTGNGAAGGGAAATTATGCAAAAATCTCATATTGCATAATGCATTGCATTTTGAGTCAATTTATGCATTTTAATGTACTATTTTTATAAAATCTGTCTGTATTTGTGCATAATTTCTCAACATTAGTTACTATTATGTCATATTTCTGATCTCTGCCAAGTTCTTTCAGCTATGAATAGCTAATCTCTGATGTGATTTGTAAAATACTTTCATTATCAGCTTACTCATTTGATGTCAATTAGCCCTAGAAAGGCTAATTTCAACCAGAAAGAATAAAATTCATTATTTTACTTAATGTGGAAGGTTATTCCCACAATAAATTTCATAATGCATTAGGAAATGCCTTCTCCCGACGTTATGTATTATGACAATTTCAACTATAATTACTTTTCTTGCCCTATTACTACAGTTTTCCTTTATTTACTAATAGCAACAAGATGAAGGTCTTTCTGTATACAGTTTCCCTTTGTTTACTAATAGTAGTAAGATACATTGGTCCTGTCTGTCTTTAGTGTGACTCAGTGAACTCAAGATAGTATTCAATATCACCCTAGTACTGTTCTACCTTTTTTTTGACACTAACTAATTATTAGTTGCTGCTTTAATGCTTCTGAAAGCTAAGAGTAGCATTTGATCACAGAACTGTACTATCTGAGCATTTTCTTAGACTGCTACTATCTGCTGAGTAGTCCTTGCAGGTGAGAGCAACTTTAAACCCTACAAAGTTGTTTAAGAAACTATAAATCACTATCTTAACTTACCTAACTTGATTATATGCTCCTCTTTAGAAGATAAGCATATAGGTCACACAGAGAGTATTCATATTATCACAAATATTATAGTTGAGTCTGATTAAAACTATTGCTCAACTACCAAGAGGTCTGACCTTATCTATTTGTTAATCCTATTAGCTTTAAAGCTGCATTTAGTATAAGGTGGTCTCAGAGCTACCTAGTTTGTCTGAGACTCCTTTATTAAGCTGCTGATTTTGACTGTAAGTGATCTAATGCTCTCCACACTTTAGGAGTGGCTAGTTATAAATTTGTAAGGACTCAAACATTTTCATTTTATTTTCTTATATCATCATCTATTTTATTTATCCTTTTTCACATGACTAATTTTCTTTTACTAATTCTATCCCTTCCATTATAGCTTATTCATCTTCAGTCATTAGCTATGACTAAATCTATTCTTTTTGACTAAGACACTCACTGATCACTCCACTCCTTTATTATGTGATTTCTTATTAGAGTAGACCTTTCCCATGCTTGAAGTCTATATAAGTAGATAGTTTGTATTAGATGATAGCCTAACGCCTGCATCGCTAATGCCTACTAACTAAGAGATAATCTTAATAAGCAAGAGAACCCAGCCCCTTGCATAATCTAAGGAGGTGAGCATCGATGTAAAGACAAAATGAATGTATAGCCGGAGATCTAACGAGTGTTGAGGCAAGGGGCCTCTACAGGAAGACTAGCTGCCTATATACTCTACGAGCCTGGGAAAAGACTACCAACTAAGGAAACAAGTATGATGTCATAGGGTTCAGGGTTAGGTCATGTGGTCAGACGGATCGGAGGAAGTATAGAGGAATGTCGGAGTAGAGTAATAGGGAATGATTAATGAACTAACTAAGAGACCATGTAACGTCAGAGTGAACGGAGAAGGTTAAAGAATGTTTGGATGGGTATAGATGACAACGATAAAAGAAAAGGAAATTAAATATATATGCATGTGACCCTTACATTATCTTCCCCTCAAGGCTCATCATCCTGATGAGCCTTGGCAGTTTCACGCTAACATACATTGGATCGTTATCAAGGGTGTCGGTGTCAGCATTATGCCAAAGATTTGAGAATGTTTGGTTTGGTTGAGTGTTTGCAGGTTTGTTTCTTCATTGTCAGTTTTGTCGGCATTATGCCAAAAAGCCTTATTGCTTTCTAGGTCAGTCTTCAGAGGGCTATCAGGACTTATCTCTTGGCTAACTGTCAAAAACGATGGTTCCTTCTATTACAACACCTCCAGTTCCTTCAATGTGTATGCAAAATCTATAAGGGACGTTCTCTAGGGTATCGGAAAAGATGTAAGAGTAAAAGTCAGATATCTTTGCTTTACTTGTTTTGTTGCTTCTGGTCTTGTTAGTATTGCAAAGACAGANCCCTAGAAAGGCTAATTTCAACCAGAAAGAATAAAATTCATTATTTTACTTAATGTGGAAGGTTATTCCCACAATAAATTTCATAATGCATTAGGAAATGCCTTCTCCCGACGTTATGTATTATGACAATTTCAACTATAATTACTTTTCTTGCCCTATTACTACAGTTTTCCTTTATTTACTAATAGCAACAAGATGAAGGTCTTTCTGTATACAGTTTCCCTTTGTTTACTAATAGTAGTAAGATACATTGGTCCTGTCTGTCTTTGGTGTGACTCAAAAAACTCAAGATAGTATTCAATATCACCCTAATACTATTCTACCTTTTTTTTGACACTAACTAATTATTAGTTGCTGCTTCAATGCTTTTGAAAGCTAAGAGTAGCATCTAATCACAGAACTGTACTATCTGAGCATTTTCTTAGACTGCTACTGTCTGCTGAGTAGTCCTTGCAGGTGAGAGCAACTTTGAACTCTACAAAGTTGTTTAAGAAGCTATAGATCACTATCTAAACTTACTTAACCTGATTATATGCTCCTCTTCAGAAGATAAGTATATAGGTCACACAGAGAGTATCCACATTATCACAAATATTATAGTTGAGTCTGATTAGAACTATTGCTCAACTACCAAGAGGTCTGACTTTATCTATTTGTTAATCCTATTAGCTTTAAAGCTACATATAATATAGGGTGGTCCCAGAGCTACCTAGTTTGTCTGAGACTCCTTTATTAAGCTGCTGATATTGACTGTGAGTGATCTAATGCTCTCTACACTTTAGGAGTGGCTAGCTATAAATTTGTAAGGACTCAAACATTTTTATTTTATTTTCTTATATCATCATCCATTTTATTTATCCTTTTTCACATGACTAATTTCCTTTTATCAATTCTATCCCTTCCATCATAGCTTATTCATCTTCAGTCATTAGCTATGACTAAATCTGTTCTTTTCGACTAAGACACTCACTAATCACTCCACTTCTTCATCATGTGATTTTCTATTAGAGTAGACCTTTCCCATGCTTGAAATCTATATAAGTAGATAGTTTGACTCTTTCATTTTCTTGTCTTTCTATTCTACTTACCTTTACTCCAACTTAGATATCTACTCTTATATTATTAGTCTATTGAATTCTACTTACTTTCACTTTAACTTAGTGTTCAACAGTCTGGACTTAAGCCTTGTCTTAGCTGTCTTAATCTGGATGACGTATTTAGGTTTAACTCATTTATACTTATTTGTTATTATATTGACCTGCCTCGACTCAGCCTCTGAGCCGTTGAAACTCCTGTGAACATTCTGATGTCAGACAAGGAGTATATAGTTCAAGGGGCTGCCCTAGAATACCTTTAAGCAGTCAGCAGAGAATAACACCTAGGCCAAGGGCACGAAGAAATAGAAAAATATAAGAATATACAATAGAGCAGCTTGGTGAAAACTGAGAAATATGAGGGAAGCACTCAAGGAAGAATTCCGAGGGTGAACTTCTCCTGAGATCGACGGTGGCAGTGCAAAGGCTAAATCGACTCTCCAGCTCAGCTGTGAGCTCAGGACTAAAGCCGACTAACCCAAGGCACAAGAACTAAACTAACTAAGCTACGCTAGTCAAACCACCAACTCGAACATGACTAATCAACTGTGCTAACACACTGGTAAGTGACTGCAGTCAATCTCACTTATAGTCTAAAGTGTCGGAATATGGCATAATAATTCGAAATGCGATACAATGGTCATAGAATGATTTCTGAGTGTGTTGAAATATAATACGAGGGATGGAGGTCCAAAACAATAATGGAGGGGGACTGAGAGAATCGAAGAATATGCACAGGACGATAGAACTAACTGTATCCGATTGAAACAATGCAGAATAGCACCGGGCAACGACTTGAGAAAGCAGGGAGATGAATGTCAGGAGGAAAAGGGCGATATGGTGTCCTTTCCTGATGACAATAGAGAGGAGAAGGTATTGCGAGACTAAATGCAAGTGGCATGCTGAGTAACGAGGTTACAAGCAAAACCGGGCAAAACAGTTTAGAACACGTAAGGAGGTTTTTGATTCGAATAAGAGAAGTAAGAGGAGCCTTTATACGATGACAGCAAACTATACGAATGCATAAATAGCTCTGCTACAAAGAGAGATCACCGAACAACTGTACAGAACACGAAATATCATATATTAGACTATAGAGACAAGAGAGTCCACTACGAATAAGTAGACTAGAGGTCGAGGGACTTTAAGATGATGTGAGAACTGCCTAGCTAAACTCTAACTAAGCTGTTCTTCTACTATGAAAGTCATGCTATATTTATACTAAATGTCCAAGACTGAGCCTCCCATCAGTCAGAGAATATATGTCATAAAGAAAGGGGAACACATATCGCTATCTACAAAGGAGAGGAGCGCATATAAATAGTTTAAGAGACACATAAGTCAAAAGAAACAATACTGAGCATGTCTAGAATGAGAGCATAATGAATTAAAGGGGATACATATAGAAAGGTCAGAACATGAGTGAAACCTTCAGAACCGGGTCTCTTTGAGCAGAATGAAGCAGAACTTGGGAAAACAACTCAGAAGGGCTTTGGCTAGTCTGACAAGGTAAGTCTGTGAGGTTTTATAAAGGAGAGGGACTGTGGACAAGGTTACAGAGTTAAATCTCTTTGTCTGGAGTGCAGATCTGAGATCTGGAGACTTGTGATCGATGCGTGCAAACTCGATGCCGTGATTCTCCCACCATGATGGCCGATCAAGAAATGGTGCACATGCCATCTAGACTATGGTGTTCTTGCTAAGTCTACTTATTCTAGCAAAACCAGTCGAAACCGAGCAAAACCAGTCGGAACACTGCAGAACTGGTTGTAACAACTCTGTATGCTCTCAAGTTACAGACTAACTCTTCATCTCTCAGGTTCATAAAATAGTGACCATCTACAGTCACTCCCATCTCAAATCTGATGCATGGGAGTTTCGAAGCATAATGCGTCACATCCAAATTTTCTTCCGCCATTATCTCTTCTTCATTCTCCAACACGTTCACTTCTGAAGAAATCATTGTGCTTGTGGGACCCATCAACTCCGATGATGACTGGAAGGCAGTGGTCATGAAATTTGAGGCAGACGTCGCCTTGGCCAGGTCAGCAATGGATAAACTAGACCACAGCGTCACGATGGTAGTCCTGCCAGAAAAGATGAAACCAGTCAAATAGATCACGCCTACAGGTTTGATGACGGTATGGTGGTTGACGAATCTGGTGATGGAGTCTTTGATAGATGGGTGGAAGGCAACCATGGTGCATAGACTGTGCACTCTAATCAAGAATTTTGTTAATAAAATTTGACAGGCACGAAAGGAAGCGTTGGAGCAAGTCCGTCCCAAAGGAACAAAGGAAGTCTGGTCGGAGATAGCATACACCAACTACTGCAACATGGATACTCTCCTACAGACACTGTACTATGATCAATGAGAATTTTATGCTGAGATGGAGACCAAATAATGAGCTTTCTTCTGCAGATGCAGGGCTCCATTCCATCCTGCCTTGTTCGATTCAACTCGTGGGTTCTTCTTGGGCCAATTGTTCTCTCCGATGTTCCCAAAAGTGCACCCTAACATCAAAAAGGCTCTTAAGAATGTGAGAATGGAGAGCTCCAAGTTCCAACACACGGTGAGGTTTACTGGCAATATGGATTACACGTGAGATGAAGCTGTCCGGAGTTATGTAGATACTTCTTCTTATCTATCAACTCCATCTAATCCTTCCTACAGCAAGTGTTCAAGTATTGGGAGGATATTGAGCAATAACACCTTCGTGCAGGGCACATCCTTTGCATCGACAAAGTGAAATTGAGAACGGTCCGACACCTCTGGGAATATTACAGATATTCCATCCTTCATCATCGGCTCTATCAACTCATTTGTGCTCAGGAATCTGAAATGCAACAACAACAACAGCAACAACAACTGCTGCCTCAGGACATTGATAGTCCAATGGAGGTCGATTCTGCTCCTCTTCATGTCAAAGCCAGCGAAACGCTTGAGGATGGAGAAATGAGCTTGGTCACCAGAACAGTCAAATGCGAATGCGGAAAGTATAGAACCAGGCAAAATGCTGCTACTTGGAGTTTCGACACCACTCCATCAAGTTCGGTGATAATATACGAACCGCCTTGGGTGCGTCAAACTACCACGTAGGAGCCTAAATAGTGGGGTTTCATTTTACGATTGAGTTCTATTTTGATATGCATATTTCGCAGGAGTACAAAGCTTCCTGGCTGAAAATTATAGTCCTTGATTCTATGCTTCTCCACCTCCACGAACTGCTTTGTGTATGTATGCCTTGCATTCATGACGAGTTTCACAATGCGATCCAACTCTTCTGGACACTTCTGGAGTTGTTTTACACATATTACAATAAGTTCCGACATCATAACTGGTGAATTAAGCGGCGGTGCCAGGTATGTTGCTTCTGTGAGGTCGAAGAGCAAAACTGCTTCGACTCCATGGGCCATATAATACGGGCACATTTCTGTCGCTCTGTTGATCGTGATTCTTTCTGCCCAAAATACCGAGTCAGCGTGATCACTCCAACGCTTGTCATTACCATCTGCAGCTTTAATCAAGGCTTCCTGTACATCAAAATGTCTGCATTTGACTAACCCATTTGCACGTGAGTTGTATAACGAAATCTGAATGTGGTTGATGTGATACCGCGTCTTTAAGTAATCTAGTGTAGCGACAAATGATGTGCCATTATCTGTAACAAGTTCGGGGCATGCTCCATATCGACACAAAAGGTTCTAGAAGATAAACTGGCCTACAGTCTTACCAGTTTCTTCACAGAGAAGTCTAAATTTGGGATATGCGGTTAGCAAATAGTGCACATGCACAATATACTGGAATCCACTCAATTTTGGCATGACCTTCAAATCAATATGGATGTGTTGGAACAGAGGGGCTACCTCCGGTACATTTGGCGAGATAAGAATATTCTTCGTCTGGCATATCTGGCACTCATGGCAGGTGCGCACAAAATACTTCACGTCCTGTCCTAAGGATGGCCACCAAAATCTCTCCAGCAGTCGCATTCAAGTGCAGAAAATTCCTTTGTGTCCTAGATCATTGTGAGCTTGCTTAACTAGGTCCCATCTGCATTTCGCTTCTATTACAACTTGGTGCCGGCCATTCTGCACTTTTCTTCACAGACAGCCTCCCTTTATAAAGAAGTCAGCTGCATACCTGATTAGCTTCACATAGCCACTATTGCTAAGATTGTCTGGGCGTGTGAGATGTGTGATTAGCTTTGTGACATCATCTAAGCAGCTATCCTTCCTTCTTGTGGATTCTGTAGAAGGAAATAGGTTCTCGGTCGCTGTTTCGCAAGGTGTTCTGCTCTATTGCACTATTTGATATATCAAAACTGGCTCTTCTATCGCAAAACTGTACATTTCGTCTACCCAGTCTTTGTATGTTTCATCAGGAGAGGGGTCTTCTTCAGCTGCTCTTCATCTGAATAATCTATTGGTGCATCGGAAATCCGCTGCTGGGATGTGTCTAAGCTTGAAACTGAAAAGAAGGATATCTGCAATCTATCTGCTAATGGTCGCATTAGGCTGCAGGTCGAGATTGTTGATCATCCTCTTGATGTATGCTGCATCCATTTCCACTACTAGATTCCAGACTCCAATGAGATACAGTCACATTGTGTGCAATGCTCGAAATAAGCCGTATAACTCGATTTTTGGCTGTGAATACAATGCCTGCATCTGATTCCAGTTAATAGAACTAAAACAATTGATCCTTTGCCTTCCATCCAAGTGCTCTTGTCCTAAATACTAACCAACTCTAATAATAGATGAGTCTACCGCCAATATTACTTCATTGTCTGATGCGTAGTCAATTGCGCACAGCACCAGGCAAAGAATAACAGCTTGCTTTAGTTCATCTATTATATTCTGTTCTTTGTCTGTCTATGCAAAAATCTGGTTTTTCCTTGTCATGCAGTACAATGGGCGAGCGAGCTTTGAATAATCCCTGACGAAGATCTGAAGGACTCCTACTATTCCTAAAAATCCTCTGACTTCCATCAGCGTTCTACATGGCGGCCAATCTCGTATCTTCTGCACTTTCAAATTGTCTGGCTTGCATTCCTGGTATGTCAACTTGTGTCCAATGAATACGGCTGACTCCACACATGGCACCAACTTCTTCCCTGAAAACATTTCACCTACTGCCTTCATTCACTGCAAAATCCTGTTCATATCACATATATGCTCATACACGAAACGACGAATCTCAGAGTTCTCCAGTATGGTCTCGTATGAGCCGTCTGGTAACTCATATCATGATTTCAGACCTAAACTGGGTGCATCATCTGCGAAAGGGTTTGTAACGTGTGGAATCTCATCCTGAAGGATAAAGGCTACATCGTTATGCATAATTTACAAAGAATTAGTATATCCCATTGGTAGAACCATCATTTGAAATGTTCCCAAGGGTGTCTGGAATGTAGTAAGATCTCGTGAGTGTTTATCAAGCTTCCTTTGGTCAAATGCAATGAATAAATCCAATTCCGTATAACAAGCTCATTCTCCACTGCTCTCTGCAATCGTTTCGATGTTCGGTAGTACTGCCAAGTCCTTTACCATAACCGCATTAAGATCCTGCAAGTCAATAATAGATCGTAATGTTTCCTTGTCTTTCTTTACTAAGCAAAACTATCTGGATCAATACGATGAATTCGACAGTTCAATAATCCTATTGCGAATCTTTTCTCGAATAAGTTCAAGGGCCTTGTCATAAATTCCTGAGGGAATTAGAATGCTCTTGTGCTGCCATGGTATATGTGGTATTGTGGGAATGCATATCGGGTCAAAATACATTGGATTGAGTGTTCTGCATTCAGATTCAGTCCATGCTAACACTTCTTCCTGCAACATAATCAGATTCTTCACTAATAACCTCTCCACCGGCCACAGAAAGGTATTCTCATCGATCTTCAGTGCTTCCATCCTTTTGGTGGTTACATGACCCATGGGTTTGAATGGCTTCGGGACTACTGGCATCTCCGGCATCCCTCTCAATAGATCCAGATGCTGCCTTCATATAATCCTGTATTCTTCTGGAAGGACTCTCGAGATTGGCCTGACTTTTTGCGCTACTTATTTGTAAGCCATTATCACAGTGTCTTCTTCATCTGGGGTTTCTAAACACAGGAACGATATGACCGTTCTTCTTTGTCAGTAGTATAGCAATTTTTGTTTAATAAATAAGGCAATCGTTGGTTGAAAAGAGATGGGATCAAGTGTGAAATATATTCAAAATCATAAGAAAATACCTGAACTGGCAATTAGTTACTACCATTCTCATCTCGCTGATTTCTCTCAATCAGTTCCTCGATGCTTATGGAAAACCCTTTGGAAGTGGTCCTCACATAATCGTTCAAATTCTGGTGGCTACTTTGCTTTGCTTTCTACGATTGTTTAGGTCTATTAAGGTGATATGTTGGTCACCTGATGTGTAATCCTTCATTTTGCACTCCATAATAGCGAAAAATGGTCTCCCCAGCAAAGCCTGGAAAGGAGCATTTGGAATGACTTGCACTTTGAGCGAAATGTCAATCCCAGCNGATGGTAGGGTACTGGACTCGGTTAGAGGTGAAGGTTGAATTACTGAAGAACTTAGCGACGATGCTGTGGTGCTTCTAGCGCTTGCCCTCTGCCTAGGTGTCCGAGGTGTGACTTGGGGTAAGGCTTGGTGAACTACGGGGATACGGGCTGATTGGCTACAGGTAGTCTGAGTACTACCTGGAGTTTGGTTACTCGTTTTGGATGAACAGTGAATTTCCCCGCCTCGCAGTGGGCTCCACTTGAAACTCCTGTGCACCGTCTGATAGCTGAGGAGTGTCACAGTTCTTGGGGGCTGTTCGGTAAGATTGAAATGAGTGGGAAAGAGAAGGGTGACTTTAGAGAAAAACTAGAGAAGGGCTGATGCATCAATCTGAGTTTCAGAGCAGTTCTGGAAGTGATGAAGGAGAAATGGGATCGAAGGCTGCTGGATGTATGCGAGGGGGGGATTAGATTAAAGGAGATAGGCGAAGAAGCAAGGTGGGAGAAGTCGAAGCAAAAGAGATCGGCAGTGGCAATGCAAAGATAATTGATGTCCTCACAGGTAATCCCTCGATGGATTTGAACCCTGGAGGTGGAAGACAATGAGGCGAAGCTTAGAGAAGGACTTTCCCTAAGCGCTGACAATACGAAAATGATTCTTTCGAGGATCCGATATGATATAACAAGTTACGATGGGTTACGAAATGAAATGAAGTGATATGATACGGAATAAAGTAGTACACAAGAGGACTCAAGTAAGACCTTGCGGGGGGAGGGAGGGGCCTAAGGAAGAGTGATTGAGGGTCTCAGACTTCAACACAGGTTGAACTGATCACACTGGGCTCAGGTATAGCTGCAGAGCAGAACACTCCAGGTATATGAGACAGAACTATCATGTATTTGTGAGAGATAGAGAGTCAAGGAGGGTACAGAAAGAGTCGAATTGGTCTTGACTGTAGCTAGAGTGGGTTTCTAGTCTGAACTATGCCTCTTGAAAATCTCAATCTGCTCTTACTCTATCTTGTCTCTGAAAGCATCTCTAACTAGGACTGCAACTAGGAAGGATAGTAAGGGGACCACGTGGTATAGCTAAATATGAGTAGATAGGTCACCTCTGCACAACATACTGCTGCTTAAGCAAAAGGTGTTAGGATTGTATAATCCTTAGCTTACTCAGACTATGAGTTATTCTCTGCTTAGTAGCAATATGAACCCTGAACTTATAGACTGATAATGCCAATCTAAAATGATTAACCTGACTAGATAGCTTAGTGGTGAAAGCATCTGGTATATACTCAGGAGATCCTAGGTTCAATCCCTAGTCTGGTTAGTCATCTGTTTTCAACTCTTAATAAAAGGATCAAAACTGGTGTAACTCCAGACCTACACCTCTAACACTGTAGGACTGTAGAAGCAGAGATGAGGGCAGGAAAACTGTATATGAAAGATGTATCTAAAATTGGCCTTTTGCAACATATCTCACTTATTATTTGCTTATTTTTATTTATTATTGTTGAAGTTTAAAACTTATCTTAAAACTATGAATTTAACAACTTAAATCATGCCAAGTGGTAAAAATTGAGTGAGATATGGTAATTTTTACATTATGAAGTGTTCTATATAATAAAAATTATAAAAGTTGCAAGTGACAATACATATAAAAAAGGCTGTAAGACTATAAATTGACTTGATCAGCTTGAGAACAAGTTCAGAGCTAAAGTAGTCCTTAAATTCTTTAGGCTGGCTTATATAGATATCATGCTCTATCTCACCATTGAGGAAAACAGTAAAGATATCAATACTATACAGCTTAAGATCTCCAAATGCAGCTAATACTGGGATGACTCTAAGTGCAGCCTACTTAGCTATAAGAGCAAACACCTAAGAGAACTCAAGATTTAGTTACTGTAAGAAGCTCTCAGCTACCAGTCTTGCCTTATATCTATTTATAGATCTATCTACCTTATGCTTGAGCTTGAACACCTATCTGCATTCAATAGATTTTCTGCTAGGTGAGAGCCTGACTAGCTTAAAAGTGCTATTCTTAACTAGACTGACAAATTTCTTCATAGCTGCCTTTTTTTAAAGGTCTGCATCAGGGCATCCTTTAATGTCCTTTCACTAATAGAGTTTAGGACTAGTGTGTTGCACACCTTGTGCAGAGAACACATGCTTAGAGTAATTGAATATTCAGAATGCATATTTTAGAACATCCTCATAAGACAGATAGATGTCTTTTAATTCTATATTAGCACTAAAATCTATTAGGCCAGCAAATATCAGTGCTTCAGCTTACAACTCCTCTTCTAATACAATGTCTAGTTCATCAGATGAGTTACTATTTATTTCAATATTCTGCTCTAGCTACTCTATAACATCTGACTGAGCTGCAGAGTCAGTATTAGAAGTAGTGTTAAGTGCAGTGTTAAGTGTAGTTGGCTTTGTTAAGTTAAAGTTGAAGTATTGTGGTAGAATAGGAAAGTCTGGCATATATTTAGGAAGGTGCTGTCCAACATAGTCTACATCATACCAGCTAGTAGTATAATATTTAATAGGTCTTTATATTGGATCTGGCTATTAAGGAGAAGCAGACTTTTGTTTCTTTGAGGCCTGCTCAGATAGCAGTAGTGAAGTAATATGTTCACACTTTGGTGGATGAGTAGCTAGTAAAAAAGGATAATGTGAAGGACTATATATAGAGAACTAGATGATAAATTAAGTTGAGGACTAGATGTATGTTAGAGCACAGAAATTCAGCAAGGGACTACTGAGTCCAGTGATGAGTACACTTGATGTATATTAGCAGTCTAACTACATACCTAAGTCCAGTGGTGAGTACACTTGATATAGAGTATGTTAGAGCATACAAATCTAGTAAGGAACCACTGAGTCTAGTACCACTAAGTCTAGTAGTGAGTACACTTGATGTGTATTAGCAGTCTAACTATATATTTGAGTCCAGTGGTGAGTACACTTGATGTAGAGTACTCACCAATGGACGGTGCCGCTTTACAGAAGATTATATAAGCATCATATAATCAAGAAAGTGGACATAAGAAAGAATATAAACAGGACAATAAATTATAAAATACTAAAAGTGTCAGAATCACACTTCTAACACTCTCCTCTGATCTGACACTTCTTCCTTCAACATAATCTCAGCATCTTACATATCTCCTGCACCTTTACTCTGCTTAGTGCTTTAGTCATAATGTCTGCTGGTATAGTCTGAGTAGGCAAGTAATACACTTTGATATGACCAGCCTCTACAACATCTCTCAACCAGTAGAAGCATAAATCTAGGTGTTTCATGTGTCCATGATACTCAGGATTATTTGCCACAGACAGGGCAGACTGGTTATCAATGTATAGAGAGGAAGGTGCATCAAACTTGTAGCTAAACTCTGTAAAGAGATTTCTCAGTCACATAATCTCTTGTCCTGCACTGACAGCAGCAATATATTCTGCTTCAGTGGTGGACAGAATCACAAAGGGCTGCAATTTGCTAGCCCAGCTGATAGCATCAGTTTCCATCTTAACAACTATCCCACTTGTGGACTATCTGTTATCCTCATTTCCTCTATGGTCAGCATCACAGAAGGTAGTAAACAGCTCAGGTGACTTAGAATTAGGTGCATAAGTCAATCTGAAATCCTTTGTGCCCTGCAGATAGCGACATAGATGCTTTGCTACCTTCTAATAAGCTGGACCAGGATTAGAACTGAAGCGTCCTAAAACACTAACTGCATATGCAATGTCTGACCTAGTAGCTATAGCCAGATATATAAGTACACTAATTAATTGCTTGTAGGGCACCTGCTTCATGTATTCAGACTCTGTAGGGGTCTTAGGAGCTATGTCCTTACTAAGCTTCTGCTCAGGGAGAGGAGTAGTAACAGTGCCACAGTTGCTCATGCTGAAGCACTCTAGCACATCAATAATATACTGTCTCTGTGACAGACTAATAGAGTGCTTGGAGCAATCTCTCTAAATATAGACTCCTAGTAGGAATGAGATTGAGCCCAACTCATGTAGTTTAAAGTACTTGGCCAGTTCATCTCTGATAGAATCATACTACTGCTTAGACTTTACAGCAATAGTCATATCATCAACATAGACTAGAATAATAATGCACACTTCATCCCTGCTGTACACTCAAATGCTGTAATCACAGTGCACTAACTTAAAGCCCATGCTCTTCATCACTAAATCAAGCTTCTTGTGCCATTGGTGGCTAGCCTGCTTAAGGCTATAAATTGACTTGATCAGCTTGAGAACAAATTCAGAGCTAAAGTAGTCCTCAAATCCTTCAGGCTGGTTCATGTAGATATCATACTCTATCTCACCATTAAGAAAAACAGTAGAGATATCAACACTATATAGCTCAAAATCTTTAAATGCAGCTAATGCCAGGATCACTCTAAATGCAGCTCACTTAGCTGTAGGGGCAAACACCTAAGAGAACTCAAGACCTGGTTGCTGTGAGAAGCCTTTGGCCACCAGCTTTGCCTTGTACCTGTCTACAGATCCATCTGTCTTGCGCTTGAGCTTGAACACTCATCTGCATCCAATGGGCTTTTTGCCAGAAGGTAGTCTGATTAGTTCAAATGTGTCACTCTCAATCAGACTGATAAATTTCTCCATAGCTGCTTTCTCTTAGAGATCTGCATCAGGACGTCCTTTGATGTCCTTCTACTAATAGGGTTCAGGACTGATGTGTTGCACATCTTGTGTAGAGAATACATGTTTAGCACAATTGGATAACTGGAATGCATATTCCAGAGCATCTTCATAAGACAGATAGATGTCCTCTAGTCCTGCATTAGCATCAAAATTCATTAGGCCAGCAAATATCAGTGATCCAGCTTACAACTCCTCTTCTAATATGATGTCCAGTTCATTAGGTGAGTCACTGTCCATCTCAACATCCTGCTCTGGCTANGCAACTCCTCTTCTGACATGATATTTAGTTCATCAGGTGAGTTACTGTCCATCTCAACATTCTGCTCTGGCTGCTCTACAACATCTGGCTAAGCTGCAGAGTCAGTATCAGAAGCAGTGTCAAATGCAGTTGGCTCTCTTGAGTTAAAGTTAAAGTACTGTGGTGGAATAGAGGAGCCTGGTATACGTTTGAGAAGGCACTGTCCAATATAGTCCATATCCTACTAGCCAGTGGTGTGATATCTAATAGGTCTCCATATTAGATCTGGCCACCAGAGAGAGACAGGCCTTTGTTTCTTTGAGGTCTGCTCAGATAGTAGTGGTGAAGTAGTATGTTCACACTTTGATGGATGAGTAGCTAGTAAAAGAGGATGATATAGAGGACTGTGTGGAGTAGGACTAGGTGATAGATTGGGTAGAAGACTAGGTGTAGGTGTAAGTATAGGCATAGGAGGATCTGCTGAATGTATAGGAGCAGGTAAAAGAGGAGGAGCNCCATTTCAGCTCTTTCCTTGAACTTGGGTAAAGACAGTGACTCTTGGTCAGAAGAAGATGTAGGATCCGATCCAGGTAACGGATTTTCAGACTTGCCGCCTTCATTCAGACATCCAGAAGGATGAGTTCCTTGTGCTAAGGTATGTTTAGGCGAGCTCTCAGGTACCGCATAGCGAAGATCCTTCTTCTTTTCCTTTCCCTCGGGTCCTTCATCAGACGACGTCTCAGAAAATCGGTCGCTCTCTGATACTAAAGTTGAGGCAGCCTGATTGTGATCAAAAGCTATCCGTCAGAAAGCAGGCTAGACATAGAATCCGTTTAGATGTACACTAAGGATCCTCTTCTTTTGCTTAGGGCTCAGTGGCCCAGGTTGGGGAGTCGGAGATCTTACTCGTTTACCATTAGGCTTGGAAAAAGGTGCGATTCGGGTTTGGCGTCCACTTAATCCTCCGACGGAGGTATTGTAGGCATCATCTCCATTGCAAATTGACGCTGAGGACTCGAGGGTGCAGCAATTGGAGTGAGAGGCCATCGTCCGGGATTTTTCAGGGTATTTACCCAGGGCCAAGGCAGGTATACTGTGAAGTCCCGAGCCCACAATTCTGCGAACTGTGCCCAACCCGATCGCGCGTCACACATTGCAAGAGCTTCTTGCATCCTTTCTGAGCGGTTTTGAAAAGACGCTTCATCGTAGAGGAAGTATGTGAGTCTGGAGGAATGACCTTAATATGATAGTATAGCTAGCTCAAAAACTGTGATCACGTAGCTTGAATCACAGGGATGGCTGGATTATATTTGGAGGATCGATGATGAAGGTAAATCGCAAATGATAGTTCCCGTACATGAAGAGCACAGAGCGCCTTTGACCACAAAGGACCTGCTCTTGTTGGCCGGACCACTATCGATTTGAGCCATCAAAGTCTTTTGATGTCACCAACGACACGGATCTTACTAGGGCATCGACCGTAAATACGAGTCGTGAGATGCAAAGCAGCATACCGGCTATCGGCTTATTGGCAGAAATAATACGCTTAGGTTCTGAATACGGAGAGGTACGACGTGAACAAACTGCCGTCATAACGGCATGATGCTCGTCAGTTGCAGTTGAAAGGGTCTCTCAAAGCTGCAGTATGTAGTACCGTACGCGTGGAGGCTGACACGACAGCTCACTCCGAATCAGATTTTTGAGTCTTTCATTCGATCGTTTTGCATCGTCGGCTCTAATTCTTTAACTCATTACGTTGAACCAGAACACAGACTGCAGCGAGAAAACGTACGAGCTTGGACAATCTGGAGTTCAATTGATACCGCATCTAGCTTTGAGTACTGGACATCAGCTCCTATGCATATCGTTCCCAATGGTCTTTTACCGAGCTTTGCTTCTTCATACGAAAGCAGGAGTTCAAAGCGACGAAGTCCGAAAGGTTTGACGGTGTATGCTGGGTCTCAGAGAGGCTCGGACATTGCGTCAAGGACGTTCGACAAGACCACCCGTAAAACGATAAAATTGAAGGTATTTGTTCAAATCAATCTCAAGGGCCCGGACAGACGTAGTGGTTTATGTTCAAGGTCAGTGGTCAAGCCCGTTGTTGCGCTCGACGCGACTTGGTTTCGTCCATCATGCCGTCACTCTCGTAGCTTCAGCTTCCCTTCCTGCTCACTTCGTCGTCGACAATCGTATAGCATATTATTTTCTCTTTATTAATACAGAGCAACATCGACTGCCTTTGTTTCACTCTTACTCTAACGTGATGGACTCTGAGGACGCACCTCCGAATCATATACCGCGTCGGGATGAATATGAGGAAGGGAAGGCGAAGCGACATCTGCACGGCTGGCTGAGTTATGCTTTCGCAAGGTGTGATGCTATGTTCTGGATACCTCAATGCCAGCTTCTAACATGTATTTTCCTTCCTGAAGTGAAGTATTTGTTGTCGTCTCCCTGACGCTTTTCCTGCCGATCTGCCTCGAGCAATTTGCTCGGGACAATGGCTATCTTCTTCCAGACAAGACAAGACCCTGCTCGACAGTAAAACCTGCACCGCTCAACGCTGCAGATGCAGCTGAGGATACTCGTTGTGTTGTCAAGATTGGCTGGATTTGGGTCGACAGCGCTAGCTTCAGGTACATACAGACTTTGTTGCAGGAAGTTTTGTACTGATGAGGCGTAGTCTATACGTCTATTCAATTTCCGTTGCACTTCAAGCACTGACCGTCATCTCCATGGGTGGGATCGCAGACAATCGTACGCATTGCGGCCATTTATATCTTCAGTCAAGTCGGCACTAACAGCACTCTCAGCACCTCACCGGAAGCGTGCTCTCCTTCTATTCGCCGCATTGGGCTCAATATCTGCAATGCTCTTCCTCGCCCTTCCGTCTTCTTCTTCCGTGTGGCCACTAGCAGCTCTCTTCGCTATTATAGCAAACGTCGGATTTGGCGCAAGTGTCGTAGCGATGAACGCGTATCTGCCAACGCTTGCACGCGAGGACAAGACAGTCGTCGCCGCGTTACAAGAATTACATTCTTCAGACCATGCATCGATATTGATACCTCAACGGGACAGTGAAGAACAGGAATCTGATGGAGACACGTACGAAGAGCCACTGTTGCCACGCGAGCATCGAGCGTCTCCTGAGGCGCAAGCCCTCCTTGAGAAGTATATTTCCCTCGTCTCGCAAACGACTGCGCGAATTTCAGGCACGGGTATTGCATTGGGATACTTTGCAGGGATCGTTGCGCTCATCATAGCTTTGGTTCCTATAACACTTATGAAGGGCTCGACCTTTTCATTACGCCTCGCCATCTTCGCTAGCGGACTATGGTGGGCTCTTTTCACGATTCCTGCCGGTACATGGCTTCCTGGAACTTCGTCTCTGTTACTTAAAGAATACTCTGGAGAAACTGGGCCGTTCAGCCTGAAGCGAGAAATATGGAAAGCGTGGCAACGCTTGGGCCAAATGCTTCGCTGGACGCAGATCAAGCGCCTAAAGCACACCTTTATTTTCCTCGGGGCGTGGTTCTTACTGAGCGACGGATTCACCACTATCACGTCCACTGCGCTCTTATTCGGCAAGACACAGCTCCATATGCCTGCCAATTCGCTCATCGTCGTAGGTCTATTGGTGAACGCCGCAGGTGTGCTCGGTGCGCTCGTCTGGCCGCGGATTCAACGCCGCGTTGGATGGTCGAATAAACGCGTGCTCATCACACTCGTCTGTGCATGCAGTTTCATCCCTCTTTATGGATGTCTTGGATTCCTCCCTCTCTTCCGCTCTCACTCCGCAAACGTCAACGCCAACACGTTAGTGACAGCGCCGCACTTCGGAGGGCTGACAACACCAGGCGAGATGTATGCTCTTGCTGTCTACTTCGGTACAGTCTACGGTGCCTTCCAAGCATACGCACGCGCTTTCTATGCCGAGCTCGTCCCGCGCGGGGAAGAAGCGCGATGGTATGCGTTATACTCCATTACTGATAAATCGAGCTCGTTCCTCGGCCCGCTTGTCGTCGGGCTTATCGCGGATGCAACGGGCAATATACGCTACTCGTTCTTCTTTTTGGTTGCGATGATTTGGAGCGCGCTGCCTTTGCTTTGGAACGTCAACATGGAGAGAGGGAGAGAGGATGCGCGAAAGTACTCGGAGCGGCAAGCTGGCCAATGAACTTGATGTATATAGTGTAAATTTTATTTCTTTTGTTTTCGGAACTGGCTCATGCAAATCAGCCTCCAGTTCTCGACATCAGAAGAGATAAAGGAGCGCGTGAGGGAAGCTTCTCTGGTCCCGTTTTCCTTCAAGTTTGACCGCTTTCGCACGTTTTCCTATCTCAAAATCACCATGGTAACTATGGCAAGAACATTTTCACTTTACTTGTTTGTCGTTACTCAAATGTTCGCCTCACCAGACAACCCTGTTGTGTATCAAACACGTTTCCCAAACCGGACTATCTTTGTATATGGCGTTGAGTACCCGACTTTTGACGCCTTCTCACTTTCTCATTCTGGAAACAGAAGTATCAAGATATCGATGATTGAAATGAAATTGAGACCTTACCTGAAGATGGTACAGGTTGTAACAACTCGGATCTTAGAATCTATGTAAGTCCGCTGTGTAAATAAATTCAATGCGCCTTACAAGTTGGGAGGAATTTTGATTTTGGCGTGAAGACTATTCGTGTGCATTGTCTTTGAGCCTAACTAACCACATCATGAAAAGAGAAACAGCGGAACTTGTGATCCTAGTTTAGGAGAAACAGTTACCAAACATTTCTAAACCGATCACCACTACAGTCAGGGTACAAGGGTTCTGATGTTATAGAATGCGACAATGATTTTTGCAATCTGGGCACCTATTCGAGCAACTCCTGATCATCCTCTGATTTAGAATAATGCTTGTACTTGCGGTCCGTGCGGCGTCAAGCAGGCTTTCAAAATCTTCAAACAATATCGCATTTAGTAGAAAGGATTGACATCAACGCTTAGTATTATGTTTACAAAGATAGATCATGAGGGTGCGACAAAAAAAAACCAAAAAAAAAGAGAAATATACACAGAAGAAAACAGAGGCATAAAGTGCCTCACCAATCTCTTCCGAATTCCCCTCAGAATTCGACCTCATACCTTATATGCCTGGACTATATATGGCTCGCATTCATCTTGTCTCGGATACCTCTGCTGGATCGCGAAAGTTCACAAGCGCCTGCTTCCTTGCTGAAGCTTCTTGGTGTCTGATCCTTGTGCGACTGCTGCTTACCTCGTGTAATATGGCAATCGTACGTTGACGAAGGGTTTCGATTGCGTAGTTGCATCGAATGTCAAGCCTACAGTGGAATATTGGTTCTCAAGAGTTACATGGTTAGATTAGTCGACAAATAATATAGCAGACAATTACAGAAGTAGATGAACAACGGCAGTGACTTCGCTACATGACTGTTTCCTAAATAATGCACTTATTGTGCAATATATGGGATATACGGACATTCAATATGGAGCGCCATAACCATCGAATCAACTGCGCAGTTATCACCAGTCGTCTTGCAAAGGTCGCCTATCGCGAAAAGTCACCATTCTGAAACTAATGCATGACTGAAGTGGCTGATGCGACTCACATTTATCACGATTGTGTAGGACCAATTTCTCTCGCAACGCCTTATCGTTTCCAACTGCCTTAGAAATCTGGCACACTCTGCTGTCATTGCACCATAGACCAAGTAAATCCACCTTAGCGATTGTTGCCCGCAGCGTTCTCTAAGCCTGTAGTGAGTGGGAAGCTCGACTACGAGTAAGTGAGTGCTAACTTACAAAAGAATATAATCTGTCCTCGTCGCATGAATGGTCCATGGCATACTTGAAAGCCCTGTTGAAAGTGCCTTTCTCTTCAAAGGCCCCAGCGTTCTAAGACGCCGACCTATGCTAGTAATCAAAATGACCATACAGTAAATAAGTCTGAGCATACTGACTTTGTTGATAAGCCGGGCAACTCCGATTGCAGCCATAGCACCCTCGCCATCGCCAAATAGCAATACCGAGTCTCTCACTTTCTCATCGTCATTTACATTATCTGTTGGCATTGATCTGTGAGTAAAGTAATTTGCAAACAGGATCATCGCATCTCACACTCTCTTGCGACTTCATAATATCCCTCCTTAATTTGCTCCATCCATGCAGAAAACATATACTTCTCTCCATAATCACCCCAGCCAAGCATTAATTTGCCGAGAAAGCGCATATTACTCTCCTCACTTGCTGAGGAGCACGCCATGAAGGTGGAAAATCATCAAAATCCCAGGCATCAAGAGCAATCGCTTCAGAAAACGTACAATGACAGCAAAGCGAACTTTAATTTCCTTATCCCCACTACCTTTCACTGCTTATTCTACAGTGCTCTTGAAGCGTGCAAGAATGGGACTTTCTATTTCGTCCGACCCGATGTCAGGAGACATTGAAGAGCGATCGAAAAGCACGATGTGTATACTTTTGGAGCGTCCGTATTCTGCTCCATAGTTCGGACCGCCACGGATTTCCTGAGAGTATTTGACGAATGATGTGGCCATTGCTGTGGACAATGGACGTAGCAGCGGGCTTATAACCTGTGACGAAGTAACCGTCACTCTGCTTTCCTAAGTAGGGTTCCGCAGCGTATCGCAGACGTTACGCGTAGAACCCTATGACTAAGTATCTTACCAATAGCTTATGTGAGCACAACTCTATGCATTTAGTTAGCTTTTGTTTTCACGTTTNTAACCTGTGACGAAGTAACCGTCACTCTGCTTTCCTAAGTAGGGTTCCGCAGCGTATCGCAGACGTTACGCGTGGAACCCTATGACTAAGTATCTTACCAATAGCTTATGTGAGCGCGACTCTATGCATTTAGTTAGCTTTTGTTTTCACGTTTCCCCATGTATAGTTTAGTTTATATAGCTGGTAGATAGCGAATGTAAGAGGGATTCTTCCCTCTCGACTATCACACTAATACTACGGTTAATCCAGTCAGTAACGGTGCGATCTGAGTGCCAGAGGAATCTCTCGTGTGACCGAATCTTACCATTCGTCACATAACCCCTCCTCATATTCTGTGACGCAGTCACGAACATGACTCATTGTGACACGGTCGACTTATAGTACTGAATAATAGTGTCACTGCTTCTAGACTAGAGACTACTGTACAGTCTTTTTCATAAGTCCTGCGGCACGTGATATATTGCCATTTTTGGCCCTCCTGCACCTCAAAACACAAAATAAATCATATCTTACCCAATACTTGACCGTTTTGCGTGATCTAAGTTGCTTAATTCATTGTTTGATTGTGGGTTTCATATTCCAGCTTGAGCGATGGAAAACGNTTCTCACCTCTTCCCCCTCCCACCCCTTTAACAGAATAAAAGTAACATTCAAAGACTCAAAGGGCACCATCCTCAAGACCGTCGAGGCGAACGAGGGGGACGACATCCTCTCCATCGCGCACGAGTACGACATCGACCTCGAGGGCGCGTGCGAGGGGAGCGTCGCGTGCTCGACGTGCCATGTCATCCTCGACCCGCAGAGCTACGATCTGCTACCCGAGCCGAGCGACGATGAGAATGATATGCTCGATATGGCGTTCGGGCTGACGGATACGAGTCGGTTGGGGTGTCAGGTTTGTGTTTTTTTTTTTTTTTTTGTGTTTGCTTTTGTGATGAAGGAGGGGGGTCGTGCTTTGGAGACTCAGACTCTCGGATTACGAGCGATTGCTGATTACCTTTTTTTTTTTTTTTTNGTGTTTGCTTTTGTGATGAAGGAGGGGGGTCGTGCTTTGGAGACTCAGACTCTCGGATTTCGAGCGATTGCTGATTACTTTTTTTTTTTTTTTTGTTATGTATGTAGATCAAAGTGACGAAGGAACTAGACGGGATAACATGTACGCTACCAGCCGCAACTCGCAATATGTACGTCGATGGTGAGTGACCTACTTTCACACAATCTCTCGACGACGTTCCATTTTAAGTCGGACTCATTTATTCTCACTGCTTATTTATTCTTTTCTTTTCTTTTTTTGATACTTCGTGAATGAATAGGGGCGAAACCTCATCACTAAAACACGGCATTTTTTTTTTTTGCTTTTTTTAATCATACCATATCGCTTTGTATATCTCAATCGACTTACAGGGAATTCCATAATACAGGGAATTCCAAAATAATTTGGGCACGTGACATATTGCCATTTTCGGCTCTCCTGCACCTCAAACCTCAAAACACAAAATAAATCATATCTCACCCAATACTTAATTGTCTTGCATGATCTAAGTTGCTAAATTCATTGTTTGATTGTGGGTTTCATATTCTGACTTGAGTAAGGGAAATCAGAGCAAAAATGACCCCAAAACATTGCAAACTGTTAATTTTACACACAACCCACTTTCTCAATTNCTCCTGCACCTCAAAACACAAAATAAATCATATCTCACCCAATACTTAATTGTCTTGCATGATCTAAGTTGCTTAATTCATTGTTTGATTGTGGGTTTCATATTCTGACTTGAATGAGGGAAATCAGTGCAAAAATGACCCCAAAATGTCGTAAACTGTCGATTTTACACACAACCCACTTTCTCAAATTTTCCTAGCCTCAAACCTGGCTGTACAGCTCCCCAGACCAGTCCTAAATGATGATATGACTTTATTATGAATTAATTTACATATTGAATTTGAGCTGAAATGTGTACTGAATTTGTCAGTCTGAGGCATGCCTGAGTTGTTGAAAACTATACATCTCTCTCCTAAGCTCTCTAGCCCTAGAGAAGCAGTTTTCTGACTAGATTCATATACATAAAAATATGATAATTGCACTAGATTATATATGAGCATCATTCAGGGCTCCGGACCCAGCTGGTGAGCTGTGAAGATGCTGACTGGGATGATATCACCAGATGAGAGTTCTGTGCCATCTAGTGTCTCAGCTATTCTCTCAAATATCTGCTTCTTTCACCCATTCTCTGACTGCTGTCTTTCGCTCTTGGCCTGCTTGAGAATGTCAACTATGATAGCCTCTTGCACAGCTGTTCAGGTGCAAGGCTTGCCTTTCACTATAAGAAGTAGATGCAGTTGTATTTATGTGAAAGTGTAGTTGTTGATCACTAAGCAAGTCACCTTAGAGTCATCATTGGTTGTAGATCAGTCAGACTGTAAGGGAGGTTAACTACTATGGAAGATGATAGAGAAACTGATAAGGAAAAGGTGAGTTTTTATTTGTTGTGTATAGACAGCCATACAGTCACTTGCTTTGAGATTGTATGATTTCAATCTGCAAAAAATAGATCAGACCTGTTTTTCAACTTGAGGGTCAGTGTAAGGACTCGAACATTTTCCTTTTCTTTTCTTATGTCATCATTCATTTTAATATTCTTTTTCCTTTTCTTTTATTTTTCTTATGCGCTTATTCATCCATTTGCCGGAACATTCCACAATGTTCTATCACGCTCACTAATCATCCCATTCCTTGTCATGTGACTTCCCATTAGAGTAGACCTTTCTCATGCTCGAAGTCTATATAAGTAGATAGNCACGAGTGGCGCAATCGATGAACATGGTAGGATAGCATTCAAGGACACTTGGGATGCTTTCCTAAAGAAGCTTGATACCTCGTTCAACGACCCGGCCCAGTCTCAGAAAGCATTTGAACGACTCGACGCGATGTATCAGGGCGATCTCAATGCAGATAAATTCTTCAACAAGTTTGACATTTGTTGAGTAGATGCTGGACTGGCTACGGAGGCTCACAACGAATGGCTGATGAGTCACCTCAAGAGGGCTCTGAACCCAAAGGTGGTCAAAGGTATCATGTGCCTACCTAACGAGCCAACGACGTATGAAGAATTCAAGAAGGCTGCGGTCAAGGTTGACAGGGTTGAGCGCCAGATCAGAGATCTGATGGCCAAACGCCGGAGGAAGACGATCAGCTCGACAATCATAAAACCAGCGCCGCCACCATTAAAACGTCCAGCACCACCTCAACAAGCAGCTTGCCCCTTCGCTCCACCTGCCCAAGATTGTCGTGACGCCACTGGAGTAACGTATGGAGGCTTAGGTCAGCCGATGGATGTGATGATGAACCAGGCGTGCCGTACACGCGCTTGCTATAAGTGTGGTCAGGTAGGCCACTACATCTGGGAATGCCCCCGAGGCCGTGAAGCGATACGTGCAATCATTGCAGCCTTTGTCCCAGCAGACAGAAAGGTGCTCTTCGAGGAACTCGGCCAAGCAAAGAAATCCTCCTTTGAAGAGGTCGACGACATCGATGTACGAGCGGTACCTGCTGAGCTGGAAGAACTCGTAGAAGGCGAGGGTTTTCCAAAAGACCAGACATAGACATCGGAACGACTGGTCAATCACGTAAAGAACTCTTTTCGTCGGACTCGTTAAAATATAATCATCCTGTTGTACAATACCAAGATGCAAATATCAGTGACGGTTTCACCCTTCGAAAACTCCTTACCGATGTGATACCTGATGAACCTGAAGCGGACANATTAAAATATAATCGTCCTGTTGTACAATATCAAGATGTGAATATCAGTGATGGTTTCACCCTTCGAAAGGTCCTTACCGACGTGCTGCCAGATGAATCTGAAGATGACAATGATGACTTTGAAGTCTATGAAGATTTATTTGTCAGAAGAACAGATGTGCAAGCAGGCAAATTGGGAGAAGAAGAGTGGAATCAAACCGCTATAAAAAATGAGGTTGAGGCGGAAGCACCTTACCGTGAGAACGTTGTTGCTCAGGCAAATGATACTGAAGCAGTGTGGGATGTGGTTGGCAGACGCGCAGCTGAGGTATGTGGCGAGAGCATAGTGGATGCAGATCAATTTGTCTGNGAACATTGTTGCTCAGGTGAATGATACTGAAGCAGTGTGGGATGTGGTTGGCAGACGCGCAGCTGAGGTATGGTGCAAGGGCATAGTGGACACAGATCAATTCGTCTGGAGGGTGGGAGGAAAAGAGCTGGACACCTTCGTTAGCATCATACATCCAAGGGTAGCGGGCAATGATGAAGTAGACTTGTTGAACCCTTTACTCGAAGAGAAAAACTTCATCAATGCTCATGCGCTGATCAACTCAGGATGCACGGGCTCATGCATTGACGAAGGTTTTGTCAAATGGNGGACGCCTTCGTTAGCATCATACATCCAAAGGTAGTGGGCGATGATGAAGTAGACTTGTCAAACCCTCTACTCAAAGAAGAAAACTTCATCAACGCTCATACGCTAATTGACTCAGGATGCACGGGTTCGTGTATCGATGNGGGCGATGATGAAGTAGATTTGTCAAACCCTCTACTCGGAGAGGAAAACTTCATCGATGCTCATGCGCTAATTGACTTGGGATGCACGGGTTCATGTATCGACGAGGGTTTTGCCAAACGATACAGTTTCCCCACCCAAAGGTACATTTGGCCTAGACCAGTCTTCAACTGATGGAACAAGCAACGAGGCTGGATTGATCAAGGAATATGTAGTCGTACGAATGTTCTTTGGGAAACACGAGGAGGAGATTCGACTGGCGGTAACATCCTTGGCGTCGAGCAACATCTTCCTCGGACATGACTGGTTGATGAAGCACAATCCTGAGATCGACTGGAGGTCGGGAACAGTCAAGTTCACATGTTGCCCTGATGAATGTGAGTTGTCACTACCGAGCGAGGNCTCGGACATGACTGGTTGACGAAGCACAATCCTGAGATCGATTGGAGGTCGGGAACAGTCAAGTTCACATGTTGCCCTGATGAATGTGAGTTGTCACTATCGAGTGAGGAGATAGACAAGGAGTTTGTGAGGAATGTGCAGATGAAGGAGGCGGCAAAGTGGCCACCTTATCTAGAAGAATATGTGGACGTCTTTAGTGAAGAATCATTTGAACGCCTACCAAACCATCAAACGTGGGACCATACTATCGACTTGAAACCAGATTTTAAGCCCAGCGATTGCAAGGTTTACCCATTGTCGCCGAAAGAACAAGAGANAGAAGAATATGTGGACGTCTTTAGTGAAGAATCATTTGAACGCCTACCAAACTATCGAACGTGGGACCATGCTATCAACTTGAAGCCAGATTTTAAGCCCAGCGATTGCAAGGTTTATCCATTGTCGCCAAAAGAGCAAGAGGCAATGAAGGAGCTCATCGAAGAGAACCTAGCATCTGGACGTATCCAACAGTCGAAATCCCCGATGGCGTCTCCATTCTTCTTCATCAAGAAGGAAGATGGGAGCTTACAAGCAATCCAAGACTATCGAAAGCTTAACGAAGGAACGGTTAAGAACAAATACCCGTTGCCATTGATAAATGAGCTCATCGATAAGGTCAAGGATGCGAAATACATCATGAAGCTCGACATTCGCTGGGGGTATTACAACATTTGGATTCGCGAGGGCGATGAATGGAAGGCGGCATTTAGGACAAACTTAGGCTTATTCAAACCAACAGTCATGTTTTTTGGATTATGCAATGCGCCGGCAACATTCCAAGGTTTCATGAACGATATCTTTCAAGAAATGATTCATGAGGGTATCGTCATCATTTACCTTAATGACATCCTCATTTTCTTGAATGATTTGGAGGAACATCGCAAATGCACTAAACGAGTCTTTGAGATTCTGCGTCAAAATGGACTTTTCCTGAAGCCGCAGAAATGTGAATTCGAGGTTGACATACTTAAGTATCTCGGACACATCATCGGCAATGGCGAGGTTTGAATGGACCCGAAAAAGACAACAGCGGTTCAGGAGTGGCCAATCCCGTGAAACGTTCATGAACTGCAACAATTCCTGGGACTAGGGAATTGGTTACAACGCTTCGTAAAGGACTATAGCTCTGTCGTTAAACTATTGACTGCACTGACAGGCAAGGTGGAATGGAAGTGGGGAGAGGAAGAACAACGAGCGTTTGAAGAGTTGAAGAGTCGGTTGAGTAGTCCTCCGGTTCTAGCTATACCGAACAAGGAAGGTCCTTTCCGGGTCGAGGCAGACGCATCGGATTTTGCATCTGGAGGAGTGCTCCTTCAAAAACAAAATGACAAGTGGAAGGTAATAGCCTATCGATCGTCGACTTTCCTAGAGGCCAAACACAATTACGAGATCTACGACAAGGAGATGCTCGCAATTGTACAAGCCCTCAAGGAATGGCGACAGTACCTTCAAGGAGCCAAGAAACCCTTCGAAGTGTGGACCGATCATGCGAACCTGACATACTTCCGATCTCCTCAGAAGTTGAATTGTCGACAAGCTCGTTGGCGGCTCAATTTAGCCGAGTTTGACTTCATGCTGCATCAGGAAATCAGTCCATTTGAGTTATTAATGGATAGTGAGTTAAAACACCATAGTAGTTCATAGTAGTGCATAGTATACTATAGTAATATATAGTAATATATAGATACATATAGATAGTATTCTATAGTAATGTATAGTATATAGATATGAATAGCAATTAATAGTATCACATAGTTTGATACCTCTGTATAGGGCCTGGTAGTCAGTTATAGGTAATAGTTCAAAGAAGTATATAGCTGTTTATAGTGGTGAGCAATTCATAACAGTATTTAGATAGCAATAGAGGTTAGTAATATATAGTCAATATATGATTAGTTATATATAGTAATATATAGTAATATATAGATGCNTACATCCAGTTGAGTTTTGGGTGAGATATGATTTTATTTGTGTTTTGAGGCTCTTGTGACATGAAAAGTGATGAAATCATATGATTGCCAACAATTTTGCAACTAGCTGTAGTTTCTACAGTCTTAGAGCCCTCTGTCTTTCTTTTTAGGTTTTATTAGTACTAAATCTCTCTAAACTTTTATTGCTTGACTGCTTCACAACTGTCTAGCCATTTTTAATACCCTTTAGCATATTTACTTAGCCTATATAGGCCTAAGTCCTACTAAGTTTCAGCCCAATCTATCACAATTTGATGCTGCTATAGCTCTATCATTTTAAACTATTTTTAAACTTGTATTGCCTATTCTAGACAAAATGCTAATTTGTTTCTCACAAAATTTGGCACATCTATTTAGCCTATTTCCATATCATCTGTCGCAAAGTTTCAGCCAAATTGGTCAAGAACTTGTCGACTTATTAAAGGATCTTTGTTTTATATCTTATTTTAGCAACTTTTAATTTTTTTAGCAACTGCTAATCTGATCCTGACACTCTTTGGTATATATATAGCTCCTATACCTATACATATTTTCACTAAGTTTCAGCTTGATTGGCTGTGCTGTGAGCTATTCTTATGTCAATAAAATTTATTAATTGTCATCGATTCACTAATCTGATCTGTGTGCTCTTTACACTGTTTAATTCAGTTTATTTTTCTCTATCTGCATACCAATTTGCACACTATTCTGCCTATCTGTTCTCTCTCTACACTGCACTTTGTGTCTAGCAGCTTTAGTGTTAATTGATATATAGCTCTATCACTGTTATTGGATCAGCCTAGCCTACAGGCTATGAAGCTTGCCTGCTCAGCCTTAGTTCACTAGTTGTAGTTACTCTCTAAGTGTCTACTTAAGCCTAGAGCCTCTCTTAGTCAGTAGTGCCTGTAGAGTCTTAATAAACTAACAGACCAGCACTGTCTTGCAGCAAATCTGTGTATACTTTAGTGACTGTAGAAGACTATATTAGTTGACATTGATCTGTCATCTTTAGGTATAAATTTGTTAGTGCTCTCTCCCTCACTACTCTCTTACTGCTTATTTTCTTCTGAGTATATCATCTGTTCACTCTCATCTACACCTCATTCTCATCATCATATCTAAACCTACAACCTCTGAGATGCTATCTACTATCACTAAGCTTAATAACAGCAATTACTCTATCTGGAAGCATGATATATATGCTGCACTTCAAGTTAAGAAGTTGTAGCACCTGACCTCTGATCAGGAAGCTAAGCCTAGTGCTTTAGTAGATGCTATTTAGCTCTAAGAAGAGAAAACTGAGTNGTGTTTTGAGGCACTTGTGACATGAAAAGTGGTGAAATCATATGATTGCCAACAATTTTGCAACTAGCTGTAAGTAGAGAGATGAGAGTGTCAGAGACATCAATAGAATAGATAGAAAACACATTATTGAGGCTCGAGTATGAGTAATTGCCTACACCTTGCTGACATCTCAGTATCAGTTCCTTGACATCTGCTGAAAACCCTATTGTGCAATAGTATATAATACATTCCAAATTCCTGTTGCAACCTTATTATGTCAAATCCTGTCATTGGGGCTGGATAGTATTATATGCTGGTCTTCTGAGGTATAATCCTTAGTTTTACATTCTGTGACTGCAAAGAAAGGTCATCCAAGTAGTGCTTGAAATAGCACCTGATGAATAACATGCACTTGCAGGGAAAGATTGATCTCAGCTATTGTAAATTTGGCTTTTGGGATTAGTCCAATAGTGACCAACTTCACTGTGTCTGTCATCTCAATGGTCATGCTCTGGTCTGGTAATAGGGGCACTTGAAGTTTCTCCCAAATGTCTTTCCTAATTAGACACACTGCTGCACCTTGATCAAGTATGCACTCTACTTCTATTGTGTCCTCTACAACAGCTGTAACTGTATGAAGGGAGAGAATTGCTTCTGCAGTCACTCCTGATGTTCTAATAGATATTATCAAGTCCTTAGGGTGTTGTAACATTATTCCACACAGTTGCACTGTATAACTTAGTGATTTAATAAGGTTCACATCGGCAGCATTATATCTTTTTGTGGTAGTGAGTTTCTTTAGTTGCTTTTATAATTCAGGGGCAATTGATAATAGTTCTCTTTAGCTAAGCATAATGCTTGTGTCAAGTATCTAAGTGAGCACATTAGAGATAGAGTTAGAATCTTCAATAGAGACTATATAGCAGTACTAGAGCTGGGGGTTTGAGGGTTTTCTAATATTATTCCACTGTGGTGACAAATGTGAAATTGATGGGAGCTTAGGATTAGAGGGTGGCAACTGCTGTGCCTTTGAAGCCTCTCTTCTCAGTGGTCCTACCTTAGTCAGAATAACTATCCCATTGAACTTCTGCCTTTTACCAGTCACTGCTTTCTTCCTTGCCTCATTGAGCAAGATTTCTAAACATTTCACTTCATAATCAATTTTTTCTATCTGATCTTTGCTAACTTTTTAGAGTATAGCTAATGCTATTGGCTTAGCAGTGGTTTCTGGATGCTCAGTGACCTCTATAATATTAACTGAGTGTGAAGAGTTTGGCATGAGAAGATTGTCAATTTGTTCTATCAGGTTCTGACTCGGGATCTTATTTGATACAAAGGCCCTGTTTGGCATGATTACTTATCTATTTGAGTCATACAGACTTTCCAGCTTGGATATACTTGATTACCTTTGTGCACTACTTTATAAAGTGATCAGAATTGTTATAGAATACACATCTAGGTGTGCAAGTCAAAGGAGTGGGTTGCAGACCTATTGCAACTCAAGGGCCCTGGCCTCTAGTGAGCGATTTCAGCATCATCCAAAAATCTTTCAGCATTTTCTAAACTTTACTCAAGTTCATTTCTTCCTTCTTGATGGTTATACTATGTCCTCCCAATGATGCACTCATTATTGCACTTGTTCTACTGCTCATCAGGTCTGATCTGATCTGATCAACTGCAGATTCTGAAAGAATGTATATAGCTGCATTTGCTACTTTCTTAATATCATAGGGGTTGCCCCTCTCATGGTTTGGGTTCTTGATTTCAAGCCTCTGCAGAATATTCTTCCTAGTCTGGCCTAATATGCCTCGAAGAAATACAATTTTTAAATTATTCTTAATGAGTTTGTTGCTGGTAATGAGATACCTGGCTCTGTATAAAAACTTGCAATGATAAGTGCCAAATTCATCTCTGGTATGAATACCTTTCTCAGCCTATTTAGTAATAAACTGCTCTAATTTACTCCTAGAGTATCTTTTGCTGTCTGTTAAACTTAGGTAAAGCTTTTTGATGGCTATCTTGAAAATTTCGATGCTTGCAGGAGTGGCAGAAACTTTGGGAAGGGTTTTCCATACTTCTGCAACATCAGTCTTCACATAGTACAGGTACCTACATCTGATAGTAGTTGATGCATCCCAATTAGCATCCATTGTGATTTGCTTCAACATTGTCGAAGAAGTGAAATAGTTCCTTTGGATCAGAATTATCAAACATTGGTGCTCTCTTATCATCTTGAAGTGATAGTCTAGCTGTAGCTATCTGGTTTGTGTTAGAAGTGTGATTCTGACACTCTTAGTATTTTGTAGTTTACTGTTCTGTTTATATTCTTCCTTATGTCTGCTTTCTTGATTATGTGATGCGCTTATGTAATCTTCTGTAAAAGCGGCACAGTCCATTGATGAGTACTCTACATCAAGTGTACTCATCACTGGACTCCGGTAGTAGTTTAGACTGCTAATATACATCAAGTGTACTCACCACTAGACTCAGTGGTCCCTTGCTGGTGNGTATATACAAAAAATCTAGTCATAATTTTTTGTTTTGCATCGTCGAGAGGCAAATGAAGTTGGATGCTCGTGTTACACAAGCATGTAAAATGTGACAGTGGCTGTTACTTTTGTCACCCAGCTGTATGTCACATATGTGATGACATGTGATATATATCATGCAGTGTGACACATCTCATTTCAATCCTAGCATTCTACACATCTCCTGCACCTTCACTCTACTAAGTACCTTGGTCATAATGTCAGCTGGCATAGTCTGAGTAGGCAGAGAATGCACATTAATATGACTAGTCTTTACAACATCTCTCAACTAGTAAAAGTGCAGATCTAGATATTTCATATGTCCATGATGCTCAGGATTGTTTGCCACAGACAGAGCAGACTAGTTATCAATGTACAGAGAGGAAGGTGTATCAAACTTGTAGCCAAATTCTGTGAATAGATTTCTTAGCTATATAATTTCTTATCCTGCACTGACAGCAGCAATATACTCTGCTTTAGTAATAGATAGAGTCACAAAGGGCTGCAACTTGCTAGCCCAGCTAATAGCACCAGTTCCTATCTTGACAACTATCCCACTTGTTGAACGCCTGTTATCCTTATTTTTTCCTTAGTCAGCATCACAAAAGGTAGTGAACAGCTCAGGTGACTTAGGATCAGGTATATAAGTTAGCCTGAAATCCTTTGTGCCCTGTAGATAGCAACATAAATGCTTTGCTGCCTTCCAATGAGCTGGACCAGAATTGGAACTAAAGCTGTTAGAAGTGTGATTCTGACACTCTTAGTATTTTGTAGTTTATTATTCTGTTTATATTCTTCCTTATGTCCGTTTTCTTGATCATGTGATACTTATGTAATCTTCTATAAAAGTGGCATAGTCCATTAGTGAGTACTCTACATCAAGTGTACTCACCACTGGACTCAGTAGTCCCTTGCTGGATTTGTGTGATCTAATAGGTTATGAGCCTTGAGCTCTAGCTGTCTGCACTGCTACATTTTTGAGTTTTTAGATTTAGAGAGCTACTGCTATTGTCAGAGAAGCTTTTAGTGTTCTAGACTGGCCTTTTGGTGTGTTCCTAGTGTTCCCATCATCTTCTGCACCCTTCTGTGTAGTTTTCACAGTCCTAGAGCCCTCTGCCTTCTTCTTTGGCCTTTATTAGTGCTAAATCTCCCCAAAACTCTGCCACTTGATTGCTCCACAACCGTCTAGCCGTTTTCGACGCCCTTTGGCATGTTTACTTGGCCCATATAGGACTACTGTTTTGCTCAGTTTCAGCCTGATCTGTCGTGATTTGACACTGCTATAGCCCTATCACTTTTAGCTATTTTTAAAGTTGCATTGCCTATCCTGGGTGAACCGCTGATCTGTTTCTCACGAAATTTGGCACGTCTATGTGGCCTATTTCCTCGTCCTCTGTCACGAAGTTTCAGCTAAATCGGTCAAGAACTTGCCAACTTATTGAAGGATCTTTGTTTTGCACCCCATTTTAGCAACTTTCAATTTTCTCGGCAACTGCTAATCCGATTTAGACGCCCTTTGGTGTGCATATGGCTCCCATACCTGTGCATACTTCCACCAAGTTTCAGTTTGAGCGGTCATGGTTTAACTGTGCTGTGAGCTGTTCTTGTGCTAATAAAAATTGTTAATTGCTGCCGATCCGCTGATCCGATTTGCATGCTCTTTGGACCGTTCAATTTTGCTCATCATTCTCTATCTGTGTGCCAATTTGTACACTGTTCTGCCTATTCGTTCCCTCTCTGCACTGCATTTTGTATCTGGCAGCTCAGNGATCCGATTTGGACGCCCTTTAGTGTGCATATGGCTCCCATACCTGTGCATACTTCTACCAAGTTTCAGCTTGAGCAGCCACAGTTTAACTGTGCTGTGGGCTATTCTTGTGCTGACAAAAATCATCAATTGCTGCCGATCCGCTAATCCGATCTGCATGCTCTTTGCATCGTTCGATTCCGCTTGTCATCCTCTATCCGCATGCCAATTTGCGCACTGTTCTGTCTATCCATTCCCTCTCTGTGCTGCATTTTGTGTCTGGAAGCTCTGGTGTTNCCCTTTGGTGTGCATATGGCTCCCATACCTGTGCATACTTCTACCAAGTTTCAGCTTGAGCAGCCCCAGTTTAACTGTGCTGTGGGCTATTCTTGTGCCGAAGGAAATTGTTGATTGCTGCCGATCTGCTGATCCAATCTGTGTGCTCTTTGCACCGTTCGATTTTGCTCGTCATCCTCTATCTGCGTGCCAATTTGCGCACTGTTTTACTTATCTGTTCCCTCTCTGTACTGCATTTTGTGTCTGGTAGCTCTGGTGTTAATTAGTGTGTGGCTCCATCACTGTTATTGGGTCAGCCTAGCCTACACACTGTGAAGCTTGCCTGCCTGGCCCTAGTTCGCTGGTTGTAGTCATTCTTTAAGTGTCTACTTAAGCCTAGAGCCTCTCTCAGTCAGCAGTGCCTGTAGGGTCTTAGCAGACCAACAGACCAGCACTGTCCTGTGGCAAATCTGTATATACTTCAGTGACTGTAGAAGACTGCACTGGTTGACATTGATCTGTCACCTCTAGGCATAAATTTGTTAGCGCTCTCTCTCTCATTACTCCCTTATTGCTTATTTCTTCTAAGCATCATCTGTCTACTCTTATCCACACCTCATTTTAACTATCATGTCTGATCATATCACCTCTGAGATGCTATCCACTATCACTAAGCTTACTGACAGCAATTACTCTGTCTGGAAGAATGATATGCGTGCTGCACTTCAAGTCAAGAAGTTGTGGCACCTGACCTCTGGGAAGAGAAGGCTGAGCAAGCTGCAGGCCTGATCTATCAGAGACTTGAGCATAGCATACAGGTTATAGTGCAGGACTACATGGATGATCCAGTTAAGATGTGGACTGAGCTCCAGAAGATCAATAAGCAAGACAACCTAGCTGCACACTTTAATGCCTATGATGAGTTCTTCAACATCACTAAGAAGAAAGATGAGTCCCTTACCAATCTGGTGAGCAGGGTTGAGCTGGCATTGCACAAGATCAGAAGCACTCATTCTAGCACCCTCAAACTTGAGGAGTTTGAGAATGAGCTTGCATGTGCATATTTAATTCATGCTCTACCTGAGGACTATGCCTCCTTTCACTCTGCAGTGCTCCTTATGAAGGAATTCAAGTGGAATAACCTTAAGGAGGCATTTGCTCAAGAGCGGCAGAACCATCAAGAGCACATTCAGCTTCAGCCCCAGGCCATGTTCACATTCACTAGTAGTGTTGTAAAGCCTATCTTCTCTCAAGATGTCACTTGCACCTTCTGTGGTATCCCTAAGTACACAGAAGAGAACTGCTATATGAAGCAGGCAGCCTCCAAGGATGCACATGTTAGGGCTAAGAGAAATAGGAAAGAGNTTGTTCTGCTCATTGATCTTCTGAAGCTCAGTCCACATCTTGACTGGATCATCTATGTAGTCCTGCACTATAACCTGTATGCTATGCTCAATTCTCTGATAGATCAGGCTTGCCTGCCCGGCCTTAGTTCGCTGGTTGTAGTTATTCTTTGAGTGTCTACTTAAGCTTAGAGCCTCTCTCAGTTAGTGGTGCCTGTGGGGTTNGTATAGGAGCAGGTAAAAGAGGAGGAGCTGGCAGAACATCAATAGCATCCTCTACTCCCCCCTGTTCTAGCAGATCTTCTGTCTGTGTAGGCATATTTACCCTCAAGTCAACTGAGTTTTTAGATGTACCAGGGAAGACTCTCTTATCAAATTGAGCAGAGTCACTAATGACTTCCTTTCTGGTAAGTGGATTCCAGAACAGCCAGCCTTTATAATTAGAGGGGTAACCTAGAAACATACATTTTTGTATGTAGGACTGCAGCTGCTTGTATTAATCTTTCTTTATAAGCACATAGGAGATGCATCTAAATACACATAAGTGAGAGACATCTGGTTTTGACTGGAACCAGAGCTCATAGGGTATACTGACAGATACAACAGAGGTGGGAGAGTAGTTGTGCACATGCACAAATGCTGTCACTGCATCCTACCAGAAGCTAGAGGGCAGATGTGCTTTATTAAGCATAGTAGTGATGCCCTCTGCAAGTGTTCTGTTAGCACGCTTTACAACACCATTCTGATGAGATTCATCTCTGATAGTATGCTGTCTGTGGATGCCTGCAGTAATACAGAACTGGTCCCATTCCTTAGACACATACTCTCTATCTTTATCATCATGAGTGGCTTTGATCTTCACTCCTAACTGGTTCTCTACATAGGCCTTAAATTGCTTGAAGGCAGTAAATGCATCACTCTTCTTCTTTAATGGGAGAACTGTTAGAAATGTGATCCTGACACTGTTACTATTCTTTATTTATTGTTCTGTTTATATTCTTTGTTATGTCCGCTTTCTTGATCATGTGATGCTTATGTAATCTTCTATAAAAGCGGCACAGTCTATTGGTGAGTACTCTACATCAAGTGTACTCACCACTGGACTTAGGTATATAGCTAGACTGTTAATATACATTAAGTGTACTCACCACTGGACTCATTGGTCCCTTGCTGGATTTGTGTGATCTAACAGGTTATGAGCCTTGAGCTCTAGCTGTCTGTACTGCCGCATTTTTGAGTTTTTGGGTTTAGAAAGCTACTGCTATTGTCAGAGAAGCTTTTAGTGTTCTGGACTGGCCTTTTGGTGTGTTCCTAGTGTTTCCATCATCTTCTGCACCCTTCTGTGCAGTTTCCACAGTCCNCTACGGAAACCTTGTTACGACTTTTACTTCCTCTAAATGACCAAGTTTGACCAACTTCTCAGCTCCAGGGTGCCGTTGCCGGCTCCCCGAAGCCAATCCGAAGGCCTCACTAAGCCATTCAATCGGTAGTAGCGACGGGCGGTGTGTACAAAGGGCAGGGACGTAATCAACGCGAGCTGATGACTCACGCTTACTAGGAATTCCTCGTTGAAGAGCAATAATTGCAATGCTCTATCCCCAGCACGACAGAGTTTCACAAGATTACCCAGAACCTTCCGGTCCAGGAGAAAGTACTCGCTGGCTCTGTCAGTGTAGCGCGCGTGCGGCCCAGAACATCTAAGGGCATCACAGACCTGTTATTGCCTCAAACTTCCGTCGGCTAAAGGCCGACAGTCCCTCTAAGAAGCCCGCGACCAGCAAAAGCCGGCCTGGCTATTTAGCAGGTTAAGGTCTCGTTCGTTATCGGAATTAACCAGACAAAAATCTAGTAAGCAGGGTTGAGCTAGCATTGCACAAGATCAGAAGCACTCATTCTAGCACCCTCAAACTTGAGAAGTTTGAGAATGAGCTTGCATGTGCATATTTAATTCATGCTCTGCCTGAGGACTATGCTTCCTTTCACTCTGCAGTGCTCCTTATGAAGGAATTCAAGTGGAATAACCTTAAGGAGGCATTTGCCCAAGAGCAGCAGAACCGTCAAGAGCGCATTCAGCTTCAGCCCCAGGCCATGTTCACATCCACTAGTAGTGCTGTAAAGCCTATCTCCTCTCAAGGTGTCACTTGCACCTTCTGTGGTATTCCTAAGCACACAGAGGAGAACTGCTATATGAAGCAGGCAGCCTCCAAGGATGCACATGTCAGGGCTAAGAGAGACAGAGAAGAGAAGAGGAGGAAGAGCAGGAAGGGCCAGAAGGCCCATATTGCTCAATAAGATGAGTCTGCTGAATCTGCTAAATTTGCTAGCAATGCAAGTGCTCTTGACTATACCAATCCCCATTTATCTCTTATCCCAGATGCAGGAACTGACTGGATTGCTGACACAAGTGTTAGGATTATGTAATCCTCAGCTTACTCAGACTATAAGTTATTTCCTGCTTAGTAGCAATATGGACCCTGAACTCATAGGCTGGTAATGCCAGTCTAAAGTGATCAACCTGACTAGATAGCTTAGTGGTGAAAGTATCTGGTATATACTCAGAAGATCTTAGGTTCAATCTCTAGTCTGGCCGGTCACCTGTTTTCAACTCTTAATAACAAGTGCTACTTGTCACATGACTTCACATTGTCATTGGTTCACCAAATACTCAATAAATCACACCCTTATTTGTTTAGCCAACAACCAAGTCATTTATTCAGTTGGCATTGGCACAGTGTGCTTTCAGTCTGTAGTTAGTGANTTCCAGATGCAGGAACTGACTGGATTGCTGACACAGGTGCCACTTGCTACATGACTCCACATCGTCATTGGTTTACTAAATACTCAACAAATCACACCCCTATTTGTTTGGCTAATAACTAAGTTATTTATTCAGTTGGCATTGGCACAGTGCGTTTTCAGCCTGTAGTTAATAGCAAATCTGGACAGTTACTTAAATTTGAGCGTGTACTCCATGTTCCTGATCTTAAAAACAATCTCCTCTCAGTTCTGTATTTGACTCATTCCAAATTATATGTTGTCACTATTCACCATAACAATATGCTTTTCCATCATTATGAAATAGTCCTCTTCACTGCAAACATCACTTCTAATAATGCAGCAACTCTCAATGGCTACATTGTCCCTACTATTGCTTATGCTGCATTCACCAGTACCTGTCCACTTGACACTACACTTTGATACAGACGCTTTACACATCTCAATCATGATGATGTGAACAGGTTGATGACTGAGGAGCTAGTCAAGGGAATGGTTGTCAAATCCAAGAGCACTCCAGATCCTATCTGTGAACCTTGCATTGCTGGCAAGCAGTATAGGTCTAATATCTCCAAACTTGCATCTCATAGAGCTTCTGGTCTCCTCCAATTGGTTCACTCTGATGTTCATAGTCCATTACCTGTCCAGTCCAGACATGGCTTCAAATACTGGATCACCTTCATCGATAATTACAGCCACTACTGGGCTGTTCTCCCATTGAAGAAGAAGAGTGATGCATTTACTATCTTTAAGCAATTTAAGGCCTATGCAGAGAACCAGTTAGGAGTAAAGATCAAAGCCACTTGTGATGATAAAGGTGGAGAGTATGTGTCTAAGGAATGAGACCAGTTCTATATTACTGCAGGCATCCACAAATAGTACACTATCAGAGATGAACCTCATCAGAATGGTATTGCAGAGTGTGCTAACAGAACACTTGCAGAGGGCATCACTACTATGCTTAATAAAGCACATCTGCCCTCTAGCTTCTGATGGGATGCAGTGACAGCATTTGTGCATGTGCACAACTACTCTCCCACCTCTACTGTGTCTACCAGTACACCCTATGAGCTCTGGTTCTAGTCAAAACCAGATGTCTTTTACTTGTGTGTATTTGGATACATCTCCTATGTGCTTGTGAAGAAAGATTAACATAAGCAGCTGCAGTCTCACACAAAANAATTACATACCTGAGTCTAGTGGTGAGTACACTTAATGTAGAGTACTCACCAATGGACTGTGCCGCTTTTATAAAAGATTATATAAGTATCACATGATCAAGAAAGCAGACATAATAAAGAATATAAACAGAACAATAAATAAAGAATAGTAATACTGTCAGGATCATACTTTTAACACTCCCCTCAATCTGACACTTCTGTCACATATATATTATAGATACATACACATCTACATGTGTGTGTTAGAAGTGTGATTCTGACACTTTTAGTATTTTGTAGTTTATTATTCTGTTTATATTCTTCCTTATGTTCGCTTTCTTGATTATATAATGCTTATATAATCTTCTGTAAAAGCGGCACAGTCCATTGATGAGTACTCTACATCAAGTGTACTCACCACTAGACTCAGGTATGTAGTTAGACTACTAACTCTACATCAAGTGTACTCACCACTGGACTCAGTGGTCCCTTGCTGGATTTGTGTGATCTAACAGGTTATGGCCTTGAGCTCTAGCTGTCTGTACTGCCGCATTTTTGAGTTTTTAGGTTTGGAGAGCTGCTGCTGTTGTCAGAGAAGCTTTTGGTGTTTTGAACTGGCCTTTTGGTGTGTTCCTAGTGTTCCCATCATCTTCTGCACCCTTCTGTGCAGTTTCCACAGTCCCAGAGCCCTCTGCCTTCTTCTTTGGCCTTTATTAGTGCCAAATGTTCTCAAAATGTCACTGCTTGATTGCTCCACAACTGTTCAGCCGTTTTCAACGCCCTTTGGCACGTTTACTTGGCCCATATAGGCCTACTGTCCTGCCGAGTTTCAGCCTGGTCTGTCGCAATTTGACACCGCTATAGCCCTATCACTTTTGGCTATTTTCGAAGTTGCATTGCCTATCCCGGGTGAACCGCTGATCCGTTTCTCACGAAATTTGGCACGTCTATTTGGCCAATTTTCACGTCCCCTGTCGCNACTGCTATAGCCCTATCACTTTTAGCTATTTTCGAAGTTGCATTGCCTATCCTGGGTGAACCGCTGATCCGTTTCTCACGAAATTTGGCACGTATATTTGGCCTATTTTCTTGTCCCCTGTCGCGAAGTTTCAGCCAAATTGGTCAAGAACTCGCTGACTTATTGAAGAATCTTTGTTTTGCACCCTATTTTGACAACTTTCAATTTTCTTGGCAACTGCTGATCTGATCCAGACGCCCTTTGGTCTGCATATGGCTCCCATACTGTGCATACTTCTACCAAGTTTCAGCTTGAGCAGCTGCGGTTTAACTGCGCTATGGGCTTTTCTTGTGCCAATGGAAATTATTAATTGCTGCTGATCTGCTGATCCGATCCATATGCTCTTTGCACCATTTCGTCGTCCTCTATCTCTGTGCCAATTTGCACACCGTTCTGCCTATCCATTCCCTCTCTGTGCTGCATTTTATATCTGACAGCTCTGGTGTTAATTAGTATGTGGCTCCATCACTGTTGTTGGATCAGCCTAGCCTACAGACTGTGAAGCTTGCCTGCCCAGCCTTAGTTCGCTGGTTGTAGTCACTCTTTGAGTGTCTACTTAAGCCTAGAGCCTCTCTCAGTTAGCGGTGCCTGCGGGGTCTTAGCAGACCAACAAACCAGCACTGTCTTGTGGCAAATCTGTGTATACTTCAGTGACTGTAGAAGACTGCACTGGTTGGCATTGATCTGTCACCTCCAGGCATAAATTTGTTAGCGCTCTCTTCCTCATTGCTCCCTCACTGCTTATTTCTTCTAAGTATCATCTGTCCACTCTCATCTACACCTCATTTCAACTATCATATCTGATCCTGTCACCTCTGAGATGCTATTCACTATCACCAAGCTCAATAACAGCAATTACTCTGTCTGGAAGCATGATATACATGCTGTACTTCAAGTCAAGAAGTTATGGCACCTGACCTCTGGTCAGGAAGCTAAGCCTAGTGCTCCAGCAGAGGCTGTCCAGCTCTGGGAAGAGAAGGCTGAGCAAGCTGCAGGCCTGATCTATTAGAGAATTGAGCATAGCATGCAGGTTATAGTGCAGGACTACATAAATAATCCAGTCAAGATGTGGACTGAGCTTCAGAAGATCAATGAGCAGAACAACCCAGCTGCGTGCTTTAATGCCTATGATGAGTTCTTCAACATCACCAAGAAGGAAGATGAGTCCCTCACCAATCTGGTGAGCAGGGTTAAGCTAGCACTGCACAAGATCAGAAGCACTCGTTCTAGTACCCTCAAACTTGAGGAGCTTGAGAATGAGCTTGCATGTGCATGTTTAATTTATGCTTTTCCTGAGGACTATGCTTCCTTTCACTCTGCAGTGCTCCTTATGAAGGAATTCAAGTGGAATAACCTCAAGGAGGTATTTGCCCAAGAGCAGTAGAACTATCAAGAGCGCATTCAGCTTCAGCCCTAGGCCATGTTCACATTCACTAGTAGTACTGTAAAGCCTATCTCCTCTTAAGGTGTCACTTGCACCTTCTGTAGTATTCCTAAGCACACAGAGGAGAACTGCTATATAAAGCAGGCAGCTTCTAAGGATGCATATGTTAGAGCTAAGAAGAACAGAGAAGAGAAGAGGAGGAAGGGCAGGAAAGGCCAGAAGGACTATGTTGCTCAACAAGATAAATCTGCTGAATCTGCCGAATTTGCTGGCAATGCAAGTGCTCTTGACTACACCAATCCCTATTTACCTCTTATCCCAGATGCAGAAACTGACTGGATTGCTGACACAGGTGCCACTTGCTACATGACTCCATATCGTCATTGGTTCACCAAATACTCAACAAATCACACCCCCATTCGTTTAGCCAACAACTAAGTTATTTATTCAGTTGGCATTGGCACAGTGTGCTTTCAGCCTGTAGTTGGTGGCAAACCTGGACAGTTACTTGAATTTGAGCATGTACTTCATGTTCCTAATCTTAGAAACAATCTTCTCTCAGTCCTGTATTTGACTTGTTCCAAATCATATGTTGTCACCATTCACCATAACAAGATGCTTTTCCATCGTCATGGAACAGTTCTTTTCACTGCAAACATCACTTCTTACAATGCAGCAACTCTCAATGGCCACATTGTCCCTACCATTGCTTATGCTGCATTCACCAGCACCTGTCCACTTGACACTACACTTTGGCACAGGTGCTTTGCACATCTCAATCATGGTGATGTAAACAGGTTGATAACTGAGGAGCTAGTCAAGAGAATGGTTGTCAAATCCAAGAGCACTCCAGATCCTATTTGTGAACCTTGCATTGCTAGCAAGCAGCACAGGTCTAATGTCTCCAAACTTGCATCTCACAGAGCTTCTGGTCTCCTCCAATTGGTTCACTCTGATGTTCATGGTCCATTGCCTGTTCAATCTAGACATGGCTTTAAATATTGGATCACCTTCATTGATGATTACAGCCGCTACTGGGCTGTTCTCCCATTGAAGAAGAAGAGTGATGCATTTGCTGCCTTCAAGCAATTTAAGGCCTATGCAGAGAACCAGTTAGGAGTGAAGATCAAAGCCACTCGTGATGATAAAGGTGGAGAATATGTGTCTAAGGAATGGGACCAGTTCTGTATTACTGCAGGCATCCACAGACAGCACACTATTAGAGATGAACCTCATCAGAATGGTGTTGCAGAGCGTGCTAACAGGACACTTGCAGAGGGCATTACTACTATGCTTAATGAAGCACACCTGCCCTCTAGCTTCTGGTGGGATGCAGTGGCAGCATTTGTACATGTACACAACCGCTCTCCCACCTCTGCTGTGTCTGCCAGTACACCCTATGAGCTCTGGTTCCAGTCAAAGCCAGATGTCTCTCACTTGCGTGTATTTGGATGCACCTCTTATGTGCTTGTGAAGAAAGATCAACACAAGCAGCTGCAGTCCCACACACAGAAATGTGTGTTCCTAGGCTATCCCTCTAACTATAAAGGCTGGTTGTTCTGGAATCCACTTACCAGGAAGGAAGTCATTAGTGACTCTGCTCAATTTGATGAGAGAGTCTTCCCTGGTACATCTAGAAACCCAGTTGACTTGAGGGTGAATATGCCTACACAGACAGAAGACCTGCCAGAACAGGGGGGAGTAGAGGATGCTATTGATGTTCTGCCAGCTCCTCCTCCACCACCTGCTCCTATGCATCCAGCAGATCCTCCTATGCCTACACCTACACCTACACCTAGTCCTCCACCTAATCCATCACCTAGTCCTCCTTCACACAGTCCCCCACATCATCCTCCTTCACCAGCCACTCATCCACCAAAGCGTGAACACACTACTTCACCACTGCTATCTGAGCAGGCCTCAAAGAAACAAAGGCCTGCTTCTCCCTGGTGGCCAGATCCAATGTGGAGACCTATTAGACGTCATACCACTGGCTGGTGGGATGTGGACTATGTTGGACAGCACCTTCCCAGATGTGTGCCAGGCTCCCCTACTCCACCACAGTGCTTCAACTTCAACTCAGCAGAGCCAACTGTATCTGACACTGCACCTGACACTGCTTCTGATACTGACTCTGCAGCTCAGCCAGATGTTGTAGAGCAGCCAGAGCAGGATGTTGAGATGGACAGTGACTCACCTGATGAACTGGACATCATGTCAGAAGAGGAGTTGCAAGCTGAAGCACTGATATTTACTGGCCTAATGGATTTTGGTGCTAATGCAGGACTAGAGGACATCTATCTGTCTTATGAAGATGCTCTGGAATATGCATTCCAGTCATCTAATTGCGCTGAGCATGTGTTCTCTGCACAAGATGTGCAACACATCAGTCCTGAACCCTATCAGTGGAAGGACATCAAAGGACGTCCTGATGCAGACCTCTGGGAGAAAGCAGCCATGGAGGAATTTATCAGTCTGATTGAGAATGGCACATTTGAACCAGTCAGACTACCTCCTGGCAGAAAGCCCATTGGATGCAGATGGGTGTTCAAGCTCAAGCGCAAGGCAGATGGATCTGTAGACAGGTACAAGGCAAGGCTGGTAGCCAAGGGCTTCTCTCAGCAACCAGGTCTTGAGTTCTCTCAGATGTTTGCCCCTACAGCCAAGTGGGCTGCACTTAGAGCCATCCTGGCAATAGCTGCATTTGAAGACCTTGAGCTGTATAGTGTTGATATCTCTACTGCTTTCCTCAATGGTGAGATGGAGCATGATGTCTACATGAACCAGCCTGAAGGATTTGAGGACTACTTTGGCCCTGGATTTGTTCTCAAGCTGATCAAGTCAATTTATGGCCTTAAGCAGGCTGGCCACCAATGGCACAAGAAGCTTGATTCAGTGATGAAGAGCATGGGCTTCAAGTTAGTGCGCTGTGATTACAGCATTTGGGTGTACAGCAGAGATGAAGTGCATATCATCATTCCAGTCTATGTTGATGACATGACCATTACTGTAAAGTCTAAGCAGCAGTATGAGTCTGTCAGAGATGAACTAGCCAAGCACTTTAAACTGTATGAGTTGGGCCCAACCTCATTCCTGCTAGGAGTCCATATTCAGAGAGACCGCTCCAAGCACTCTATCAGTCTGTCACAGAGACAGTATATTATTGATGTACTAGAGCGCTTTAGCATGAGCAACTATGGCACTGTTACTACTTCTCTCCCTGAGCATAAGCTCAGCAAGGACATAGCTCCTAAGACAGCTGCAGAAACTGAATACATGAAGCAGGTGCCCTACAAGCAATTAGCTGGTGCACTCATGTATTTGGCTATTGCTACTAGGCCAGATATTGCCTATGCAGTTGGTGTCTTGGGACACTTCAGTTCTAATCCTGGTCCAGCTTATTGGAAGGCAGCAAAGCATCTATGTCACTATCTGCAGGGTACAAAGGATTTCAGGTTGACTTATGCACCTGATCCTAAGTCCTCTGAGCTGTTCACTACCTTCTGTGATGCTGACCATGGAGGAAATGAGGATAACAGACGGTCCACAAGTGGGATGGTTGTCAAGATGGGAACTGGTGCTATCAGCTGGGCTAGCAAGTTGCAGCCCTTTGTGACTCTATCTACCACTGAAGCAGAATATATTGCTGCTGTTAGTGCAGGACAAGAGATTATGTGGCTGAGAAATCTCTTTATAGAGTTTGGCTACAAATTTGATGCACCCTCTTCTCTGTACATTGATAACCAGTCTGCTCTGTCTGTGACAAACAATCCTGAGCATCATGAACGCATGAAACATCTAGATCTGCGCTTCTACTAGTTGAGAGATGTTGTAGAGGCTGGTCATATCAAAGTGCATTACTTGCCTACTCAGACTATGCCAGCAGACATTATGACCAAAGCACTAAGCAGAGTAATGTTAGAAGTGTGATTCTGACACTCTTAGTATTTTGTAGTTTATTGTTCTGTTTATATTCTTTCTTATGTCCGCTTTCTTGATCATGTGATGCTTATGTAATCCCCTGTAAAAGCGGCACAGTCCATTGGTGAGTACTCTACATCAAGTGTACTCACCACTGGACTTAGGTATGTAGTTAGACTGCTAACTCTACATCAAGTGTACTCACTACTGGACTTAGTGGTCCCTTGCTGGATTTGTGTGATCAAACAGATTATGAGCCTTGCGNAGCTGCGAGAGAGAGATGGAGATGTTGACACGATCACGTGGGACTTTCTACTCTACTGGCCCGAGCTCTTTATGCAATACTTCTCAGGTAATAGCAGCACGAAAGCAGAGTCATCAAGGAAAAGCCTGTTGGCAACTTAATCAGATTCAAGACAAGTAAAGCTACATAGTACATGCTAGAAACTACTACATATCTATTCTCAAGACAACTCATTCACCATAATAACTATGCATAATTTCTTTTAAAAGCCTCAGATAGGCTCGAAGCTTTTCTGTGTGGATTTTTGTGTGTCGAAGAAGCTTTCGTGCTGCTATTACAGTCACGGACCAGTCCTTGCACCACCCCACGAAATATGTAGCACATTTACCTTTGCAATGCCAAAATCACATTAGACACATACCTATCATCATGGNAGGTCTCCATATTAGATCTGGCCACCAGAGAGAGACAGGCCTTTGTTTCTTTGAGGTCTGCTCAGATAGTAGTAGTGAAGTAGTATATTTATGCTTTGGTGAATAAGTAGCTAGTGAAGGAGGATTGTGTAGAGAAGGACTAAGTGATGGATTAGGTAGAGGACTAGATGTAGGTGTAAGTGTAGGTATAGGCATAAGAGGATCTGCTGAATGCACAGGAGCAGGTAGAGAAGAAGGAGCTAGCGGAACATCAATAGCATTCTCTACTCCCTCCTATTCTGGCAGGTCTTCTGTCTATAAAGACATATTCACTCTCAAGTCAACTGAGTTTCTAGATGTATAGTCATAGATCGGTCCTTACACCACCACCAGTCCTTGCACTACTCCACTAAATATGCAGTACATTTACCTTTTCAATGCCAAAATTACATTAGATACATACCTATCATCATGTTGTTGCAGCAGAAAAAAAATCAAATGAATTGATGGAGATTTCATTGAGTTACAGCATAAAGAAATTGTCTAAAATGTGTACTTTTCAGTCCTTGTCAGAATTTTGTTGCACAGACGCAAATCAAATGCCTTCACTGGCCACATTCACAAGATAAAATCTGAAATACATTCATCATTGCAAATGTATCCTTCATGTAAAATTCTGTGTGGTTCTATTGAGTTTTGGTTGTGTAAAAAATCAAAAACTCTCCTTATCCTCCTTGAGAGCCAAGTTGAGATGACATGTGATTTACCCTGTCCATATCCAGTTGACTCGACTTCGGTATCCTGAATATATGAATGATGAAACTCCAATACAAGATATACATTGGTCTCAAATAATCACACTCATTTTATAAGAAGATAGGAATATCTGAGCCCCATTACAGGAGGAGGAATGTAGAGTTATTTGCATTGTGGAAATATACTGGTGCAAGGAATGGTGCAGGTCAATTTTGGACTCTTCTTTCTACACAACCAGTCACCTCCAAATTTGTATGCAGGTGCAAAAGTGAATTATGTTTTCGAGTATATTTTTTGTTCAAAGAAAAATTTCGTAAATAAGGTGTAAAAGGCAATTTAAAATGTACAGGTGCAAGGAAGACCGTACCTAATTGTAAAGAGCTCGGGCCAGTAGAGTAGAAAGTCCCACGTGATCGTGTCAACATCTCCATCTCTCTCTCGCAGCTTCAAGTGAAGTCCATGCGTCGAACTTTACTTACTTCAACCACCCGGCGGGGTACTGTGCGTTACTCCCGCTCAGAGAAACTTCGCCTCTGAATGATGCGGACAATGGAATTGAGGGCTCGAGGTTCGGAAATCAGGGTGCATCTTTGGTACTCACAAAACGAATGCCGGATCTGATCAGGTTTCTTCAAAATTATTTCACCGAAACAGGGCCGAGAGGTCTTGGAATAACGGTCAGAGAAGCTATTCGTTCCTTGCAGAATGATCCGCGAGATGGGTCTGGCAAGAGTATGTGTCGGCGGCTTGTTGTCGCAGTGTTTCCGTCACTGCAACCTACGACATCTGTAGAAGCTCGTGATCAACCCGGATGCGTCAGAGGCGATGTAGAACGCTGTCTTCGAAGTCGAAGACCCATGACGGCCGAGTATTCAGCAGAGGAGCGACCACGTGACGACGTGTTCTTGCTCACCGGGACCGAGTACCGCGGTTTCTGTGGTAGGGCCGGGCTGGAGCTGGCGCTAATCCCGCAGTCATATTGGTGCACAAAAATAGGCTTGCGACGTTTCTGGCCGAGATATTGTCGCGCTGAGCGGCGGGAATTGATCCTTCAGAAGCTGCCAAGATATAACTTTAATGTTCTTGCGCCTTCGCAGTAACTGCACACTCAGATGCGCCTCTTGAGGGAGCGGACAGTCGTCGGTGTGAATAACGTTGTCCAGGCCGCACCATCCGAAGAGGATCCAGACTGTTTCTAGGGATTACAAGCAGACGGAGCGAGAGCAATTTGCTCGTTTTCGTTTATGACTTCGCTGTCCGCTTGATATAAAGTCGACCCTTTGGCTCCTTGAAAATACCATCGGTCTACCGACATCGGGTTTTGTACGGTCTATCGAAGTGATGTTCCCCGCCGCAACTCTACTTTGTTTCACCCTCCTTGCCGTCGTCCGCGGCCAGCAAGTGGGCACGGTCACGGCAGAAAACCATCCGTCTCTGTCTGTTCAGCAATGTACTGGAAGCGGGAGTTGCTCGACTCAGTCTCGGTCCATCGTCCTTGACTCGAACTGGCGCTGGCTGCACACGACGAGCGGATACACGAACTGCTACACCGGCAACACTTGGGACACATCTCTGTGTCCCGACGGCGCGACGTGTGCGCAGAACTGCGCGCTCGATGGCGCTGACTATGCTGGAACTTACGGGATAACGACATCCGGGAATGCGCTGACGCTCAAGTTCGTGACGCAGTCGCAGCAGAAGAACATCGGATCTCGTGTGTACCTGATGGCGGACCAGAGCCACTACCAGATGTTCCACCTGAAGAACCAGGAGTTTACATTTGATGTCGACATGTCGAACCTGCCATGTGGTCTCAACGGAGCTCTGTACTTTGTGGAGATGGATGCAGACGGTGGTATGACACGGTTCCCGACGAACAAGGCGGGCGCGAAGTACGGAACGGGTTACTGCGATACGCAATGTCCGCACGATATCAAGTTCATCAACGGTGAGGTACGTACATCTGTCTCTTTTCTGTTAATCCACGTTACAAGCTAATACCCTGCTCAGGCAAACGTTGAGGGCTGGGCTGCGTCGGCAAGCGACCCGAACGCGGGATCGGGTATGTTTGGCTCGTGCTGTAATGAGATGGACGTCTGGGAGGCGAACTCGATGGCGGCTGCGGTGACACCTCATGTATGCTCCGTGCAGAGCCAGACGCGGTGCTCGGGGACGCAGTGCGGAGACGGAGACGAGCGCTACGACGGCATCTGCGACAAGGACGGGTGCGACTTCAATTCGTTCCGTATGGGCGACAAAACGTTCCTCGGCCCGGGGATGACGGTGGACACGCGGTCCAAATTCACTGTGGTGACACAGTTCCTGACGGCGGACAACACGACGACTGGTTCGCTGTCGGAGATCCGCCGACTGTACGTGCAGAACGGGATGGTGATCCAGAACTCGAAGGTGAACATCCCGGGAATGGCGGCGTACGACTCCATCACGGACGAGTTCTGCAATGCTCAGAAAGAGGCATTTGGTGACACGAACACGTTCGAGTCGCTCGGCGGGCTGAAGCAGATGGGAACGGCGTTCGACAACGGGATGTCGCTAGTGATGAGCGTGTGGGACGACCATGCTGTGAACATGCTCTGGCTGGACAGCGACTACCCGACGGATGTTCCTGCGACGAACCCTGGAGTGGCTCGCGGGAACTGCGCGACGACGTCTGGACAGCCGACGCAGGTCGAGTCGCAGAGTGCGAGTGCTTCTGTTGTCTTTTCCAACATTAAATTCGGTGACATCGGTTCCACCTTTGCCCATTAAGTATCGGTGCTTTATGTTCCGTGGCTACATATCTTAAAAATCACAATCGTCTTTCTCTTTGTATGTTTTGCGTTGCTGTTGCTCTAAGCCTAGGCAACTGACGCTGATTCAAAGTCATCTGCAACCCGCTAAAGATATTCTTATAATTCATACTGTTTAAGCTTGTCAGCTTTTTATTCTTGTTTGGATAGCTTTCTGGTGCGTGGCAATGCGGGGCGTGTGCGGCACCTTTATAAGCCGAATGTCACCCTCGCTTCAATGGCCATTCAGTTTTTGGGTAGGGACGATGCGTTTCTGGCTTGTCTGTGATGAATTACCTATTTTTAGTACATTATTCACATCGTTATCTCCTGACCTTCATCAAGTTAACAAGTTTACGCTTTATCTTGTTTGATATTGTTCTTACAATCCTTCGATCGTGATTTTATTATGCCTTTCGTTGACGTTTCTACCGCGGAGTCTATCGAACATGACTATATTATTGTTGGAGGGGGAACAGCCGGTCTAGCGCTTGCTTCACGGTGGGCCTCATTCAGCATGCTAGGCGATGGCCCACTGAGTGTCCCTTAGATTGACGGAAAACCCAATGATCTCTGTCCTTGTCGTTGAGGCGGGCAGCTACCACGACTCTGTGCCGGAAATCGATGTACCAGGTAAGACACCACATTCCATGTACGGTCTATATTCCAAGCTGATCGTGATGTCAGGCATGATCGGCCATGCCGTTGGCAATCCAATTTATGATTGGTCATTTGTGACCGTTCCTCAAAAGCACGCGAATAATAAAGTTGTCGACCAGCCGCGCGGGAAAGGCCTTGGGGGATCATCTTTGGTACGCCCGGTTTAGTGTTCAAGTAGCAAATATCCTGAACAGTTACTGTATGTAGCTCAATTATATGGGAATGTTCCACCCGTCAAAGGCAGAGTGCGATGCATTAGAAGGACTCGGCAATGAGGGCTGGAACTGGGAGAGTCTCCTTCACTACATGAAGAAAGTTGTATTATTTTGCTCATTTGAGATAGCCTGTCGTTCTACTGATCTGCTCATGGTTACTACATCAAGTGCGAGACCACTGTCCCGGACACTATGTTATCAGTAGGGGATGCAAAGCGATACGCAGCCATTCAACACGCCGATACTAAACTTTACGGTACCGAAGGTACGAGACAATCGAGTCTTAGAAGCTATCCTGATGCATTGGATACAGGTCCCGTTATCAAATCTCTGCCGAGAGAGTGGACTGATGCCCATGCAAGACTTTTCGACTCCGCCGACAATTTGGGGATCCCAAGAAATCCGGAAACAGTAAGCTGCTACAGTCCATGCCTCCGCTGCGGAAGCAAGGTTCACGCGAGAACTGACTTTCCTAATATCAAGGGTACGGGTACTAATGTCGGGAGTATAAGCGCGTTCTGTTCTATCGATCCTCGCACATCGACTCGTTCTTATGCAGTCACGGCTTACCTCCAGCCAAATATACATCGTAATAACTTCCGTGTGCTTAGTGCGGCACAAGTTACGAGGGTAAATGTTGGCAATAGGAGCGACTTACGTGCGGGAGCTGACCGAACTCTCCCGGTAGGTAATTCTTGTTCGTAGAAATGATGCTCTTCAAAAGGCTGTCGGAGTCGAAGTTGTCAAGGATGGTCTCACCTCATGCATTAAACGAATACGACGCGACGTAATTCTATCTGCGGGTGAGAATGGCATAATGTACTGTAACTAGTATGCTTGGCTGGCAACTTACCACTCCATAGGTTCGCTCCAGACACCACACATTCTTGAACTCTCTGGAATTGGGAACCCGGAACTTTTGGCGCGTCATGGCATTAGTTGCGTAGTAAACCTGCCCGGCGTCGGCGAAAATTTGCGTACGTCTGGCAAACTTCGTCCTTCCATCAAGCAGTGATGAAGATGAATGATTTAGAGGACCATATATCGGTCGCTACCATTGCCGAGATCGATAATGATGACGAAACATTCGATGTAATGAAAGAGCCTGCTTTTATCAAAAAACACGAGGATCTTTAGTAAGGCAGCAGTTTTCAATTGCAGCACAGTATCATGCTAATTTTTCATCAGCAAACAACAGCGTGGTCATTTCTCTTTTATACCAATACCTGCTTATATATTCCTGTCTGCCAAACAACTTGGTCCTACAGAGGCGATTTCATTCTGGGAGGATCATTGCCGTTCGAAATTCGCCGAGAGTGCTTCGGCCTCCTCGCCTTCTTTGAGAGCGGGGTTGGAGAAGCAATACAAATTCCAGCAAACGTTCATGGAAGACGAAACGCAAGCACAGGCTGAGTGAGCTCCTCGATTATGGGGTCAAAAATTGCATTACTTAAATTTCGATGTTCTGCGACCGAAGAATATTACAATTCATCGGACATTCTGTTGTTCCCAATTCTGTTCCGGCAGAGGGGAAGAAGTATACCAGGCTTGCGTGCGCCCTCATGCATCCGCTATCCCGGGGGTCGGTTCACATTGCCTCTGCGGACCCGCTCGTTTCCCCAGAAATTGACCCGAACTACCTGTCAAACGAAGCAGACCTGGACCTTCTCGCATGCATCGTTCGACTTGCTCTTCGGCTATACAAGACACCACCTCTGAGCGAAATTGTGAAGTCCTTGGTGCTTCCACCCATTGAGGCTCTCAAAGACGACAACACTCTAAAAGAATATATCAGAGATCAATTTATTTCGGTATATCACCCTGTTGGTACTGCCTCGATGCTTCCTCGGGCGGATGGGGGTGTCGTTGACAGTGAACTCCGAGTTTATGGAACATCCAATCTTCGCATTGTAAGTACTCAGATTCCTTGGCTTGAGATGCGACTGAAGCACGAGTGTTGCAGGTGGACTTGTCGATCGTGCCCTTGGTAATTATATTTTCTCCTTTCTCCTCGACGGTGAGCATAATGGTTCGTTTAGGAGCTATCCTGTCACACACAATCTGTCGCATACGCCGTCGGAGAAAAGGTATTCGGTACTCGTCTTTTCCTGAGGATATCAGTCATTGATGTTCAACCTTAAGGCTGCGGATATGCTGAAATCAGAATCCTTTGCGGAGTAGATACATGTAAGAACAGGACAAGTCATTTCTGTACATATTTCAATATTGGGAAGTTATTCGGTTGAATGACAATTTGATCTGGATCGCGACCCCCAAGCAACCGGCCGAGGCCTGATATACCGGCCCCTAATCGTTGTAGTGCATGTTGCGAGTTGGTCCCACTTTCTCGTATGGATATTTTTCTCGCCAGTGGTCCGCAATCTTCTCGCGCGTCGTGACCCACACATCCGGCTTCTCCTTGATGTATTCCATGAAGCGCTTAAGTGCAATTATTCGTCCTGGCTTCCCAACCAAACGATTGTGCATGTTGACGCACATGAGTTTCGGGTGGCCTTGCATACCTTCCTCGTAAAGCACGTCGAAGTCGCCTTTCAAAAGATCAAACCAGTCTTGCGAACCGCTGACACCTGTTCCGTTTGCAACTATAAACCGGTGATCGTTGTTTGTCCTGGAGAATAGATTGGAAAATCAATCAGTACGACCGAGAGCACTTGTTCGTGACGAGTTCGCATACAAGCTATAAGGAATCATAAGCATCCCTTCGTCCTTTTCGCAATCCAAGGTGAGTGGAGAAGGTATCCAATATGGAATGTCGTCCGCATAGGTGTCACTACAGTAAAGAAGTGGAACACCAGCTTCCTTGTGAACTCTTGCGCGTATGTACTTGTGCGCATTAGATGCATTGCCTAGAAACCAGCCTTTGGGTACGTCGGGTCGGCCAGATGCTTTCTGAAGACGAGTTATTGACTGCCGGACATGCGCAGCTTCCTCGTCCGGGCCCGAGAGGTCCGCAGTGTTGCGCCAGCGGTTTCCGTGGCAGGCGATCTAGAAACGCACGTTGATCAAATAGAATAAGTGTTGTATACGCATGACAAACCTCATGCCCGTGCTCAAGGAGGATCTTGCCATATGGCTCGGTGACCTCTGAAAAAAAAAGAGGCTTTCAGTGGACTGTCGGTCCAACAGGAAATGCAGTTCAGTATACCAAGAGCGCGTGCATTCGCCCAGACAGTGAAGGGCCAATCAAACTTTTTGAAGAGCTTCAAAATTCGAGGTAGGCCTTGACGGATACCATACTCAAACTAAACGGTAGATGATGTCAAGCATGAGATTGTAGATAATCAATAAGCAGGCATACTATGCTTTCCACGATAGGGTCACGCTCGCCTTCCGCCGGTAATCGGTGATAATGGACTTCATGTAGGCTGACAACGTACGTCAAAATGAACTACTGGCGATGGAGTTTTTCAATCTGGATCGTTACTTACAATTCCTCGCTGCGCTTGTCTCCATTCCATACTGTATGTTCGGATCCTCTAGGAAATATTACAGCACAGTCAGCGGTTCTCAAGAAGGCTGCTCACTCTTCGTCTAGAGAGTAAATTACAATCTTTTTCACAAGCTAGTGAGAAAACAGGCACGTACAGTTTAGCACGAAAGATATACAGATCTTGGCTCCGTTTGGCCAGCAATCAGTCGGCTGTTCAAAGCCGTACCCAACGAAGTCGCGGGGTGGAATAAATGTCTTGTACATTGTTGATTCGGAGCTCGTGGGGCACAGCAGACAAGCAGACGAGCTCAGGCCATTCAAGTGGTCAAATGACAATGACTCACGACTCAAAAGAGGCGTTGTTTCCCGCGTTTCAAAGCACTGGCTTCGGCTTCTCGACCTCGACAAGAATAACATCTTGCTATCGACGAATCCGTACACTCTAATGGAGTCAAAGAATCAGCAGGGATCCACGGCGCATTTAAAAGGAAGGTGTCGATATTCAGTGTTGTACATAACAGGCTTGTAACACTATTCGTACGGTTCTCAGGTCCTTTAGCTAAAGATTACCCGACAGTCTTCCAATCGACCGCCTGTTCAAAGGCATCGCCGACTCTCAACACCATGACTTCACCAAAATGACTTCCGACAATCTATTGCAGCAACATGATCAACCCCAAATCTTCAACGCTTTGAATGATACCCACCTGTAATCCTACGGGCAATTTGATATTTTTGTCTTCTGGTTGCAGAATGTCCTGCTCTACAGGACATGTCCACCCAATCGGAATGCTCAGCGCTGGATGTCCGGTCGCATTGAATTGCGCTGTGTTTGCTATCATGTCGGCTAAACGAGAGATTACGCAGAAGAAAGGTGAGGGAACACGGGTTCAGCCATCAATAAATAAACCAAAGCGCAACCTGAAAGATAAGAGAACTGAAGAGGAAGAGAAACGCTCACCGGTCCGCTGAGCAGCACCCCATGGTCCGGGACTTGAGCTTGGATTACGGCGAGCTCCAAATCCAATTGTCGGCATTATGAGAACATCGTACTTCGCGAGGGCGGCGTCGTACTGTTCTTTGGCTTTGCGTACTAGGTTGACAGAGCGGCCATATACTGTTGGATAATGTTCCCACACGTACTCGCCGCACAACGAAGTGCTGATAACGAATGAATGCACACTATCCCAAGTAGCCTGTGTCCATCTATGTTATTTTTTTACCGGGATAGGTTGATGTTAACTTGGCCGCGGCTAATGAAGAGGGAAACTCACGGAAGCAATTTCTCGAAATACTCGTTGATGTAGAGCCCGCGTCTACCGTATTGACGACCTAGACGTGTTTGCTTTGAGCCCACTCTATTGATAATCAACGTGGCTGAGCGGACTTGTGTATGCATCGGCACACTGACTTCCTCCACCTCTGCACCGAGTTTCTGGTACGTCGTAATAGCATACTCGACTGCTGTGCGAACCTCAGGCTGCAGACGTGGGATCTCCAATCCCTCCTTCAACACACCAATCTTCACGCCTCCGAGACCTTTTCCGCGAGCTTCGTGAAGCTCTCTAGAATACTTTGGGACAAGAGGACGAGCTGGACAACCAAGTTGCCTGTCATCTATACCGTCATATCCCGCTATCGCTTCCAGGAGTACAGCAATGTCTTCGACAGAGACTGCCATAGGGCCAGTATGGTCTATGCTCGGTTCAGAAGGAAGAACACCAGTGTACGGAATAAGCCCAAATGTTGCCTTGAGGCCCACAACACCACAACAGGCAGCAGGCTATTCAGATGAATGAGAATGAGCAATTTCCACCGAAGAAAATAAATGAGTACCCTACAAGACGAATGCTTCCACCCTGGTCACCACCCATACCCATGTCGACTTCGCCCGAGCCGATAAGCGCTGCGCACCCAGAGCTACTACCACCAGTGCTGAAACCATAAGCACGTGGGTTGNCACCACCCATACCCATGTCGACTTCGCCCGAGCCGATAAGCGCTGCGCACCCAGAGCTACTACCACCAGTGCTAAAACCATAAGCACGTGGGTTATGCACGGGTCCATTGCATGCGGTGAACGATGCGGCTCCGTGCGACATGTTCTCGCAAGTTGCCTTTCCGACTATTGTCCCTCCGGCTTCAAGGATGCGCGTCGCGATAGTCGCGTCAATGGAAGCTAGAGGAAACTCAAGTCGGACAGCCAACCTGAAAAAGGAAAGAGACTTACGAATGAAATCTTTGACAGCATTTGTGCCGAATGTACAGGGTACGCCCGCAAGACATATATTATCCTTTAAACAAATTGTTCGTCCGCTAAGGGGACCTCCTTCACGACCCTTAACGGTGACTTTGCACGCCCATCCGTTCAAAGGGTTCTTATCTTCGGGAACTGTTTTGATATCTATTCGTGGAAATTCGTTCAAGTCCACTGGTGTTGTATAGTCTGTAGTTCGTGAGGTTTAGCAGCACGAACATATCGCCTCGCCAGATACTCACCTTCTTGATTCATAACATTGTTGACCGCATCGACGAGCTGATCAGTGAGCTTGTGATAGTCAGCTTTGTGTTCTTCCGGGACATCATATCCAAGACGCGCCGCCACGGACAGGATGTCAGACAGTGCGACAGAAGTCATAGTAGAGTCACGAACGAGCCCATGATTTCAGAACAGCCTACTACATAACATCGAACAAGCGCGGGGATCCTGGTGGGAGAAACACGGGTGTATTAGAAGAAAGGTNGACATCATATCCAAGACGCGCCGCCACGGACAGGATGTCAGACAGTGCGACAGAAGTCATAGTAGAGTCACAAATGAGCCCATGATTTCAGAACAGCCTACTACATAACATCGAGCAAGCACGGGAATCCTGGTGGGAGAAACACGGGTGTATTAGAAGAAAGCGCTATATCGTTCACAGCTTCCTTCGAATCTTCATCTTGCATCAATGCGATGCAGGAGGACACATGAGCGATTAACAATGAAGTGTTTCTCGAAGGAAGGAAAAATAAATTAAAACGCGACGGTGTAACTACATGTGACATTCACGTGATTCCAGTGAAATTCAATTCTCAACACGGCTCCTGTTTCGTCTGACAGAACGCGCTGGTAGGATGATACGGAAACTGCTTTGCCCAATGCGCAGCGATTTCATCGCGGCGAGCTATCCAGACTCCGGGCTTGGATAAAACTATGTTCAGGAATGAATTAGTCCGGACCTTCTTACAGTAAGAGAAGGTTTTGACACAACGGACCATATTGAAGAAACTCTTCAAAATATGCGAGCCGCCCACCTCGTCCGATGATGTGCGGGTGCAGCACGACAGTCATCATTTTAGCCTCTCCTGCGAGACCTTCGTCGTAGAACACGTCAAACGTGTCCCGCTGATAGGGTGCGTCAATTGGAATTATCAGCAAGTCGACTGATTACTGACGAGGTATTCTGCGTAGTCTTTTGGAGATGACCATCCATTTCCGTATGCATTGAAACGGAAGTCGCTCGTATCGCTACAATGTCACCGTTCGGCAAGCAAGAGATAACAAAATAAGCCATGGGAGCGAGAAGTCGAGGCACTTTACTGACTATGAGAACGGAAGCATGAGCAGTCCGGTATCCGGCTGGCCGTCAGCCACAAGAGGAGAAGGGGTCCAGTATGGCAAGTCATCTGAGCACGAGTCGGAACTGTAAAGCAGAGGCAGTCCGCGTTTTGCATGTTCGCGCGCATACAGACGAATGCTGACATTGGAGCGACGGTCCACCATCCACCCATGCGGCAGTGTTGCGTCTCCAGAGAGTTTTTGCAGCGAATCGACAGCCTCGGCGATGTGCGTTGCTTCACTGTCGACGTCGACGTTCATATAGTCAATGTAGCGCTTGCTGGCACAAGACAGTTCTGCGCCTGAAGCGACAATATGCCTTGCCCAGTATGGCGCTTTTTCGAGGGCCTGTGTGCTGATATTCCATGTATATTTAAGGCCGTACCTTTTCGTGTCATAAGTTGAAACGCACAGATGGTCATTATTTCCCCTCACTTTTTGAATAGATTCAGGATTCGCGGAACTCCTTCTCGACCTCCATACTCGTACATGCTCTCGTTAATGTCGCTCCGTGGGCCTCCCTCCTTCGGTCGCACTCGAGGGAGGTCGAGGAAAAGCCATTCTGAGCCTGGGTCGCCGTATTCGGGCGAAAATTCGGCGCCCATGTAGTAGTTGACGACGAAGGACACCGCAATCTTCGCGCCCTTGGGCCACTGAGGATCAGGCGAATTCATTCCATAACCAATGAATTCGCGCTCATGGGTGAAGTCGAATGCGTGTTCGTTTGCGGTCATGATAGAGCGCAAGACGGGCTCGGTGCGAGCTTCGACTTTCTATGTAGATATGGAGCTGACTGATGGTTTTATATATAGCCTCAAGATAAGCAATGTGGGCAGAACGTAAAAGGCCGGGTGGCTTCGTCTCAGAATTCGTGGAATTCGCAGTTTACACGCCGCCCGGCAGCTATCCGTCTGTACATGTACAGCCTCAAAAGGTGCAGTACGTACACAGGCATCGCTTCTCTATCTACACGCTTCTGGTCTTCATCTGAGAGCCAAAATCCGGTAAATAAAGCGAGATGGTATTGAATTTGGATGCTTGCAAGTCCAGAAAGGCATTCTTGAAGGCCATTCAAGCCAATCAAAGCGGTCAATACGATTCTCGACAGACTGGCGAAAAGCACCAATGGTCGAATATCGACTTGGATCCGACACCGCCTCATGAGCGTACATGGGGTCCAGTGACCTATCTAGCCTTTTGGTTGTCTTTCGCTGCGGATAGCATCTCCTGGACCGCCGGGTCCGCTACTATTGCTCTTGGTATAAAGTGGTGGCATGCGTATATTGCGCTCAATATTGCCCATATCATTATCACCTACATGATCGTAAGCCATTTTTCAGGATTCGCTGGACGGAACCATTTCGAGCTTACGCCTCTATAGGTTATTGCTGGACGTGGGCCAGCCCGGTACCACATCGGTTTCCCTGTAATGGCGCGTCTTTCCTATGGCGTATGGGGCTCGTACATGGCCGTTTTTGTGAGTGTACTCTGTTTTCCCTTCGACGCGACGTATTATATGCTTAAACGTGGCAAGATGCGCGCAACAATCTGCATCGTCTGGAATGGCGTGAACTCCTATTATGGTGGCCGCCTTGTGTCTGTCGCTATTACATGTATATGGCCAAGATGGAAGGTAAATGCCATTGTGATAAATTTACACCACGCACTCATGCTTTAGCTTAGACTCTTCCAAATCACTTGCCAGAGAGTGCGGGAATCAGTAGCACAGATCTCGGTGCAGTTTTCATTTTCTGGTTCGTCTTCCAGTGTATGACAGTTATACACGCACGCGACATGAAGTATTTCTACTGGGCGAAAGCGATCCTCGTATTCATTTGTATGCACGGCGTGCTTATTTGGTGGATGGTCGTCGCCAACGGTTCACTTAATACATCTTACGCTAAGAAGCAGCAGAGTGCGAGTACGCAGGGTTGGCTCTTCATGCAGGCTTTCAACACTGGGCTAGGCGTCGGCGCATCGTTGACCGTCAACCAAGGCGATATCGCGCGGTATGCTACTTCACCACGCGCCCAATTTTGGCCTCAACTAGTAGGCTTTCCGATCGCATCGTCATTGCCAATCTTGTATGGTGTCCTTGTTGCGAGTGCTTCCCAGGTTGTAACGGGAACAGCATTCTGGAACCTTTGGGACGTACTCGATTATATGTTTGTACAATATGAACATAACCCCGGTGCACGCTTCCTTTTGTTTTTCTGTTCCGGATCCTTGGCACTTTCTTATATCGGAATCAATCTTGCTACGAACTGTCTCCCTTTCGGTTCTGATATGTCTGCGCTCTTCCCGAAATGGATGACCATACGGCGCGGACAATTCATTTGTTGTGCGCTTGGGATAGTCATTTGTCCTTGGAAGATTCTCGTCAGCGCATCGACATTCGTCGCGTTCCTCTCAGGGTATGGATATTGGANGCGGACAATTCATTTGTTGTGCGCTTGGCATAGTCATTTGTCCTTGGAAGATTCTCGTCAGCGCATCGACATTTGTCACGTTCCTCTCAGGGTATGGACATTGGGTGGCACCTATTGCAGCAATCATGATGGTTTGTCCTCCTTTCTGCTGGCTCTTGTGACATGCTTACAACTCGGTGGTATGACAAGGTGGACTACTACTTCGTGAAGAATGGGAATGTGGACGTACCACACCTGTACACCGGTAGCCCTTCGGGACGCTACTGGTATTACAAGGGATGGAATTTTCGTGCCGTAGTCGTGACAGTTGTTTCTCTAGTTCCGTGTCTGCCATCGTTCGCGTCAACTATTGCGACACACGATGTGTCAGTCTCGACTGGAGCAGAACATATGTTCTTTCTCTCCTTTCTCCTCACGTATATCATCGCTACAGTTATGTACGTGATATCTCTTTCAGCAGCAGCTACTGAGACTCAGGGATAGCTAAAATCTTCTCCGAACCAGGTACTACTTGAGCTACATCGTGTTTCCGGAAAAACGTGGGATACGTGTTGAAGCGCCACGTGAAGCTTATGCAGACATGTACGACCAGCAGGAGCTTGATGGACGAACGAGCGCCCGCGATACGACGACGAGGTCGTCAAACAGCTTAGTGTCCATCGTTGAACGAGTCGAGGATGACACCGACAGCGGAAACACCGTATACATAGACAAAGCATAGGCGTCATNCAGGTACTACTTGAGCTACATCGTGTTTCCGGAAAAACCTGGGATACGTGTTGAAGCGCCACGTGAAGCTTATGCAGACATGTATGACCAGCAGGAGCTTGATGGACGAACGAGCACCCGCGATACGACGACGAGGTCGTCAAACAGCTTAGTGTCCATCGTTGAACGAGTCGAGGATGACACCGACAGCGGAAACACCGTATTCATAGACAAAGCATAGGCGTCATAGTTGATCTGGTCGACATACTTAGTAGTTCGTATTCGTCAGGTGACATGAATCCGAGCAGGCTTCAGAGAGGCAAAAGTACCGTGTGTGCACATCTAAGGTCTACAAACGATGTGGCCCTTTGTCCCCTNACTTAGTAGTTCATATTCGTCAGGTGACATGAATCCGAGCAGGCTTCAGAGAGGCAAAAGTACCGTGTGTGCATATCTAAGGTCTACAAACGATGTCCCCAGAATTCGTGGCTTTCATTGAAAGACTACCCTCAACAAATTTCAACAAACCTGCCTCATTGGTGGAGTTACTGATTAGAAGACAGGGTCAGGCACGGATTACTCAGTCCAACAAGACTAGTTTTAAAAAGGCCGGCTCACACGTTCGTTCCATCGTTTCTCACCTGATGTACACGACATAACCAAATGACATATCAATGGCATACCCTGGCATACCGCCTCATACCCATCAGGTCTAATGTGCTGCTAAATCAAACACGCAGAGATGTCCGTGAGTAGTTACTGACTTTTGGGGAAAGTGGGATTGATAGGATCGGAATCTAACCTTTGAGCAAAACTCCCGGCTTCCAACCAAATGCCATGTGATAGGATTCTGGAAGGATTCAACAGATAAAGAATGAATTGAAAAAATATGGATGTAAGAATAAGCGAAAAAAGGGGGGTNAAAAATATGGATGTAAGAATAAGCGAAAGAAGGGAGGGTACCCGAGATACTGAGAGCTGACTTGGTTCCTCATTACAGAGAGGATGAAATATCGAAACCCTAGTAAACCATTCTGGACGGTATATTTTCTCGCTGTGCTTTGCTGTGATGGAGATGGAACAACCTTCGTGGCTATGGTACGTTACCAATTNACGGTATATTTTCTCGCTGTGCTTTGCTGTGATGGAGATGGAACAACCTTCGTGGCTATGGTACGTTACCAATCAGGGTCGGTCTCGGCGAAGGTATAAAGTGCCGAAGAGTGTCGATCACGATCACTCTAACAGATATGGCCCACTTATGGCCCTGGCATATCTTAAAACTCAAAACGTGGTTTGCAGATCTAACTTCATTCATCTTGGAACTGACCGGACTTCTACTCGATTGTTCTTAGATCCAGNTATCGAAACCCTAGTAAACCATTCTGGACGGTATATTTTCTCGCTGTGCTTTGCTGTGATGGAGATGGAACAAACTTTGTGGCTATGGTACGTTACCAATCAGGGTCGGTCTCGGCGAAGAGTGTCGATCACTCTAATAAATATGGCCCACTTATGGCCCTGGCATATCTTACAGTAAAACTCAAAACGTGGTTTGCAAATCTAACTTCATTCATCTTGGAACTGACCGGACTTCTACTCGATCCACGGGTAGTTGCCTAAAGCAGGTCTGAATCCGCGCCGACGAATCAGGGCGCACCATACCCTACCATACCCTAGTCACAGCCACACTCATTTCGAGCGTTGTCCTTGCCCCTTCTAGCCGATATGCGTGGGAGGTGCACGCAATAGGCTTTTTCTATCATGCTGCCGAGAAGATCAATCTTTCTGAGGACATATCATTTTTGATCAGAACAAGCCAGGGTGTTCCTATATAAGCTGCGATATCTCCGTCCCGCTCGCAATCGTCCGTTCCACTGACCCATTTGCCGGATCCTGACCCACCCCGTCTCCTGCAACATGTCGTCCTCCTCCGACTTAGCGTTGGCTACTAAACTTGTCAAATCAGCACGCATTCCATTGTATACGTGCCGTAGGTGCTTCTATCCGCAGCGCTGGTCAATTATTCAGTGCGTCAGTTAGCTACCGCCCTGACCTGGGTTCTGCTTGATTACTGTGAGTTTGTGAAGTTTTCTTTCCGAAGCAAGCTTCCGTGCTCATGAAGGTCTGTAAACTCAGTTGATACCCTGGCGGACGAGGTAAGAGAATCATGCTCCCGAGGTGACCATTAAGCTGAAAGACGGTTGCAAATTGCGTCTAGGTCAAGTACATATGGGTTAGTTTCCTTCTGTGTTTTCTCCCTCGGATATTTGTCGACTTGTCTGAACGTCTCGACAGCCGGGGCACATGGGTCTAGGCAAAATCCTATTCTTTTCGGTGAGTAGGTATTCAGCGAGAGGCTACTCCTACTATTTATGGCGAATTCTATTAGATTCGGTATTACACGATTCTCGCAGTCATTTTCGACGTGGCCCAAATCCATTCGTTTTCAAGATTCCAGCCTAGCTTGGACACGTAGGAGTTGTCTCTTGGCGGGCTTTTCACGACTAAAATAACCAATCATTTTTCAGGTGTGTCGCCATGGACGCCACCATCAGAGTTGTTGGAGCGATCAGCCTATGGACGATAGAGATCATCATGCAGCTCCGCATCTACGCTCTCTACAACTGTTCCAAACGGGTACCTTGCATTGATGATATTTTCACGGCGCTTCCATTTTATTCACACGGGTATTCTTTAGGTAGCCACCTTCAATGCATTCCTTTTCCTCCTATCCATTGGGGGTTTCCTATGGATTTTAATTCATAATGCCCAGGGCCGAGCAAATGTTATACATGAAGCAAAACAACTTCCCATTCCTGGATGCCCTGTGGTCCACACTGGCATTGAATGGGCGCAGTGGATTCCTGGTAAGACTTTGCAAGTTTCCTTCAGAATACGAGATTGACCAGATCAAGTAGCGACTGTATTTGAAGGAGTTCTCTTCGTCTTCGCTTTATTGAAGTCCATTCACACCTTCGTGACGAGAAAGAGAGGGGGCATCCGAACGAATGGCGTCCTCTTCTCCATCATTGTTCACGACAACTTACTATACTTCTTTGGGTAATGTTGCTCGTTGCTCGTAATCAAGCGGAAATGAGCGGACTTACCCCTTCATCTTTCCAGAGTCAGCGCTCTATTGGTTCTGAATAACCTGATGGTCGTGGTACGTCCCTTTGTCACCAGTCAATTTGAATGAGATGAATGAGAAGCTTAATGCACTTTGTCGCTCAGAACGTAACGAAGATCCCTTGGTTTAGTTACAGGTAAGAGTTGACCTTGACCGACTACCGTATGCCTTGTATGTTTACCCCGAATGGCATCTAGCCCATTCCACGCTGCTCTTGGAATCATGACATCCCGCATGTTATTACATCTTCACAAGGTAGTGGTCAAAGGGAGACTGGTCTACACCGGCACACGTGCGAGCTCTCAATACCCTGAAACCTTCAATGCCTATCCTATGCAGATCATGTCCACGACCGCCACCGTAAGCTGGCACGTCGGTGCCAATACTAGTACGCTTGGATCGAACACACTAGTCGGGAGCGATGACAGATATTCAACCAGATATGTGGATTTATGATATGTTGTGTGACGACGACTTGAATGACTTCGTCTTATTTGCGTGCATTTTCTCTAACTTATTTTACGTAATCGAACGTTCTTGTAGTGTATTTGTATTGTGTTTTGTATGTGTACGGAAACGACGATCATCTTGCATTGTTTCAATCTATCTGGATCTCGTAAGCTATGTCGCTTGCTTTGCAAATTACGACGGCGCAGAAGGTTCAAGTGATGGCATCATCTTACCAGCTTTGCAGACTATGTCCCCAGAGTCCAGACACGTCTGTCGCCTTCGACGTCGCCATCGTGCGGGTTCCTCCCCGATGTCGTCTGAGTCGCGCATCTAAACCCTCTCAGCTTATTTTGAGAAGCCTGCATCACGGAGCTATCGTCACTCGACGCCTTCCTGGCCCACCTCCAAGTCTTTCCTAGACATACCCCGGTCTGAACTCAAATACTGATTTCTACTATGCATTGTCTATCGGCATCAAATTAGCTAACCTCCATAGATTGAGGTGACAAGTCGCGATCTGGATTGGATGCGTATCTATGGCTCTGCTTCAAAGGCCTATCTGGAGTAAGTGGCTGAGTCCTGCATCAGGATTTCTTCAATAGACCGAAAGGCTGTTCTTGTCGGATCCAAAGGTACAGTGGAAGCGCTCTTGATCTTCTTCATCTCATCATTCTCCATTCCTTTCGATATGCAGTATGTTTTACCAAAATGCGGGCATCGACTATGTAAAGCGTACTATTCGAAGGGAGACAGGACGTACAGTATGATTCCTGGATGGGGTATAGTAGTAGTGCGCGAGCAAGGAGTTCTTGGCCCGTAATTGACATCTAAAACTTTCTGACTAAGATCGAATCATGGGAAGATCCTTTCCCCGGTATTTCGGGCAGCGGAGGTGAAGGCTCTTCTTATGCGCGTATTCCGAGAGGTCGTGAGACGCATTCCTGCAGTCCTCCTCCGTTTGTCATCGAGTAATAATCTTTTTATGTAGATGTGCACCAGATAGGAGAAAGATGTGTCGAATCAGACTTCCGTCGTCAATATTTGTGTATGTGCATCTCGTGCAGCGCTGGATAATTATTTGCGGGGAAAGGTGTTCCGCATGCATGAAACGCGATGATTGTGAGCACCAGACCACTGCCTCAGCTGCATTTGGCTGTCAATTCAATACTCAGTTGGGCGCGAATCATGATAACTTTCTGTACGTCGGCATAACATTAGCGAACCATCGCGCTTACAGTAAATCCCTAATCTTTCCGCGTTCGGAGTCCCAAACTTAGCCCGAATTCAGCAGCCAGTTGTTTGTATCCCAGAGAGATTCAGCAGCATTTTGTTGGACAAGCTGCCCGTTAGAAGTCTGAAACAGTTGAGAGCAATGGCTAAAGAGGGTGTCATCGACGTTCGAATCTTTCTGCACACAGAATATGACGGTATCGAAGCGGCAAACGGGAAGACGTCCTGAGTGTGCTGGATAAAGATTGACTTATCCATACTTATCTACAGACATGACTTTCCTTGGCCAAAGTTAACGAGTCGGAAGGTTCGAATTACAAGTTGTGGGACAGAAAGTTGCTCGCCGATATTCGGTGCGCGTCCGTGTTCATGTGAGTCCTTGTTTCTATAATACCTGATCCTATAATTCGCGGGAGAACGAACATGACTGTCGGATGCATACTCCCCCCGCTTCCGCCTGGAAGAATTAAGCATGACATTTACTCTATTCTTTGACGAAGCGACAAGCAACAGCAAGCAACGCTATTCCTTCTATGTTCTACAAACTGGCCCGTCACCCGGAGATCCAAGAAAAGTTCGGAGGGAGATCTCTGATGCGCCATCAGAATACAGTTGCGGGAACAGTCGCATCTCACCATCAGCGACATAGTAAGGCTGGAGTACTGACTTGCGCTCATGAAAGAAAGGATTTTCTGTTTTTATCATCTTGAAGGTTCGCTCGCCGATCTAATTCGGGACAATGAGAGGTGCTCCGACTGAACCCGGCAGAGGACCAGACCTGAATCAGCAAAGGACGATATCATCGCATTGTCCAAGCTTAAACCTGTCATTACGTGCACGGATAGTATCCATGGCCCAGGAGTTACATACTAGTTGACAAGGATCAAAGGTCCACTGGTTGTTTCTGTATACAACAAATCTGCTTGCTTCTGTCCTCCATCATTCTAGCCTCTATGGATTGGCACGTAAGACGTACTCAGTAGTAAAGCAGATGAGCTCATTCTCCGCAATGGCTGTTGGACCCAAATCAGTGAAGTCGAAGGCCCTCTGGGTCACTCCATTGTATCTCTGAAACTGACTGGTTCCATGCTAAGGGGAAAATATCAAGTTCTTCGTGAAGCCAACTATCTACGGGCTCACATAGAGTCAAATCGTCATTCGATATGAATGGATATGAATGGACAAAATGAAAACTTTTCCGAGNCGTGAAGCCAACTATCTACGGGCTCACATAGAGTCAAATCGTCATTCGATATGAATGGATATGAATGGACAAATGAAAACTTTTCCGAGGACGAGGAGTGTTTCAGACTGACTACCAATAATCAACAGAAACGTCAAATCGAATGTATTACCAAATATTACGTAAATACTGAAGTAGAAAATGAACTATATAGAGAGGAAAAAAGAAAAGAGAGGAGCGTTTTATTAACCATTCGCCGACCAGCCCTAAGACTTCGGGCTTTATGCTGGACTATCATTGGACCTTCCTACGCCGGAAAGATCGATGAGCGAGATAGAGAACGGGCATCCTACCGCAGCAAATAGCAGAGATACGTCAATCCATACACCGAGCTAAAAACCAGTCAGTTTCGGACTCAAAAAGAGAATTGTGCAGGACCTACTATTGTCACGACAAGTCCGAATGCTCCAGCAGCCTTGAGTTCGTCGTGCGCCTTCGAGACTTCACCTTTACCAATGTCGACTAAAACGCCTCGATGAGCATTCTGATTGACCATGAGACAGAACCCACTTACAATATGCTGCTGCGAGTAACTCGAATGCAATGATAAGGACTGAGGGACACGCATCAGGCCTGATTTCTTGATAGACGTTCTATAAACTTACAGAAGAAAATGGCAGCGAACGCAACATTCCTGAAAAGGAGTCAGCGTCAGGTACGCTATTCTGCGAAATAATCTAGATACTCACGTCCGGAGGGAAGCGAGGAAGAGGACGACACATAAGATGCCCCAGATAAGGAAATAGAATCCTACGCCGTCATTGTAAGCCGAGGTCGCCGAGCCAGCAGCAGCGGCAGTGGCGCTGCTCGTTGCTTCATCCGCAGTTGCAAAGCTCGCCGCAATTCCAAACGACGGTTGTAAAAGAATGGCATACGAAATCCAGAAGCCACCTTATTGGGGGGAAAAGAAAGAAATTTAGTGACCGATAGTTTTGCTGCACTAGTTTGAACTAACCGAACAGGCCAAAAACAACGCTTGGGAAGGTATTGCCGATGATCCATTCCATTATGCAGGCGAGATAAAGTCCAATCCCTGCAACCCCATAGAGCCCCTGGATGCGAACGACACTTCAGTCAAACTTCATACACTTTCTATGTACTCCGCTTACACCCAAGAGAGTTATGCTAGACCCGGTAGTCGTGCCCCGGAGTTGCAACAGATCAAGAGATAGCGGAAACAGAGCAACCAGGAAAGCTGCAATTCCACTTTATCCCCAGAGACGCGTCAGTTATTGTCGACGACTACGCGAGAAGTCTAATAGGACATACAGCGGAGTTGGGTTACCAAGCTTATTCACGAGCAGGTTCCTCTTCCCAGCGCCGGAACGAGGCTGAAGATATAAAGTCTCAAACTGCTCCGGTGTCAGCGTAACAGTCGTCAACTGCCTTGTCGCGGTTCCATTGTGGCCAGAGTCCTCTGCATGTTTTGTCTCCGCCATACTGTTGTCGTCTTTACGGTCGCGTCGCTCCTCGGGGTTTGTGAAACACGGTTGAGATGGGCTGGGTAGGAACGGTTGTAGAGAAAGTTTGCTGTTTTGTTTTGTTTATGAGAGGATTCAAAAGGTCACCAAGCTCTTTTCCTACCCTCGAATTTAAATCCCCAATATATCGGAAGTGGAGGCGTTCTGATCGTAAAACAACGGGTGCCTACCTGGTTTGCTTTACGCTCGGCCTTTTTTCGCACTTGATATCGTTCTTGCGCAATTTCTATTAGCTCAACCGCCAAGGAACCATGAAAAGCTAGCTTCTCGCGCGAGGATGAGCTGCTAGCGAGAGTTCTTGCGCAATTTCTATTAGCTGAACCGTCAAGGTACCATGAAAAGCTAGCTTCTCGCGCGAGGATGAGCTGCTAGCGAGACTGAAGGCCTGTTCTCATCAGAGATGAAAATGGACAACTGAATGCGATCGCATCTGCATTTGCATGCATGTGATCATCCGATCTGTAGCCAAGACGTCCAGTGTATACAGTCAGATACAGTCCAAGCTAGTCAAAGGTGATCGCTAAAGTGAGGCGGAGTGATTCGGAATATGAGTCAATTGATTCGAATTTATTTCTGCTGGTACAAGTGGTCTGAAAGGAGCAAAAAGACACTCAAGCCTATTCTTTTAGGAACATCCTGTCGGTACCGTCCCGGACCTTCGCTTCGTGAAGCGCCAGACAATTCATTCTGAAACGACGGCGGAGGCGAAAGACTCACGGCGGTGCCATAAGCCTAAGTAGAAGTCAATAATTGACATATGGGGCAGCTTATTGGGTAACGACGTACAGTACAGCACATAAGAGATCCCAGAATGACACTTGATGCCAGTCTGCGAGAGCTAAGCAATAGCTTCTTCACGAAGTATCTGTTCGCTATGCATGGAAGAACTTGTGAGCTGGGCCTTCGCGGCAGTGGTCATTACCGCCGGTAGTACTCATGTGGCCAGACTGGAGAAAAAAGATCGGTCCCATAAAATTGACGGGTCGGAACTGTCGGAACGTGAAGTCAAAATGGAGTGGAAGAAATCCTCGAGTCATGTGCTTCTGATCGGCAGGTTTCATTCACAGCGGGCAATGATGCATCTCGGAGGCACCGAGATAACTCCCGAGATGTATGTGAAAATTTACTGCCTTTTTCATATGTATTGTCACTCGCGACATCTGTGATTTTTGTCACACAGAACACCTCAAAATATAAAAATCACCATATCTCACTCAATTCTTGACCGTTTTGCATGATCTAAGTTGCTAAATCTATAGTTCTAAGATCCANAGAAAAGGAAAAAGAATATTAAAATGAATGATGACATAAGAAAAGAAAAGGAAAATGTTCGAGTCCTTACAGGTTTGAGCTCAGCTCAGACGTGTATCAAACCAGAAGATACAACACAGAATAGAGCTCAAAGTCAGTCTGTAAATTTACAATAAAATTATTATATCATTTTGGACTTGCCTGTAGGACTGTAGAAGCAGGGATGAGAGCAGAAAAAACTGCACATGAAAGATGTGTCTAAAATCGGCCTTTTACAACNTATGTCACAAAAGGCCGATTTTAGATACTTCCTTCATGTGCATTTTTCCCTGCCCTCAGACTGGGTGCTACAATAACCTAGATTGCACCAGAGTGGTGCTATTGACATAAAATGAATTTACAGATGTCCGCTTGCCTAAGAATAAATTTATTTTGAGGTCTGGGGCCCCTTGAGAAAAGGTAGGTTTGAGCTCAGCTCAGACGTGTATCAAACCAGAAGATACAACATAGAATAGAGCTCAAAGTCAGTCTGTAAATTTACAATAAAATTATCATATCATTTTGGACTTGCCTGTAGGACTGTAGAAGCAGGGATGAGAGCAGGAAAAACTGCATATGAAAGATGTGTCTAAAATCGGCCTTTTGCAATATAGCTCACTTATTTTTGCTCATTTCTATTCATTCTTATTAGAGTTTGAAACAGATCTTGAAACTATAGATTTAGCAACTTAGACTANCTTTTCTCAAGGGGCCCCAGACCTCAAAATAAATTTATTCTTAGGCAATCTGATGTCTGTAAATTCATATTATACCAATAGCACCACTCTGGTGCAGTCTAGACTGTTGTAGCACTTAGTCTGAGGGCAGGAAAAAATGCACATGAAGGAAGTGTCTAAAATCGGCCGTTTGCGACATATCTCACTCATTATGTACTCATTTCTATTCATCCTTGTTGGAGTTTGAAACAGATATTAAAACTATGGATTTAAAAACTTAGATCATGCAAAACGGTCAAGAATTGAGTGAGACATGGTGAATTTTATATTTTGAGGTGTTTTGNTTAGCAACTTAGACTATGAAAAACAGTCAAGAATTGAGTGAGATATGGTGATTTTTATATTTTGAGGTGTTCTATATGACAAAAATTACAGAAGCTGCAAGTGACAATACATATAAAAAAGGCAGTAATCCTTCCACTTGTTCAATTATATGACTTCTTTATAGAGTAGATCATTCTTATAAGTGTCATATTTATAAAGTAGACAGTTTAACTTTTAGTTTCTTCATCTTACTATTCTACTTACTATCATAACAATTTAGATATTTGCTCTATTATTTGTATTATTTAGTTGATCAATCTACTTATTATCATAACAACTTAGTTTGCAACAATGAGTATAAGTTTATCTTAGACACTTGATCAGTGCAACATATTTGGGATTATCTTTTCTATACTTATTTGTTATTATATTAGCCTGCCTCGAGTCTATATTAGGCTCATCCATCTAATATAATAATAAAACCTTATTAGACAATAGTCTAACATTCACATTGTCAGAACTTATAAACTAAAAGATGATCTTAATAAGCAAGAGAACTCTCACTCAGATAATCCAAGCAAGAATCAGTGATGTAGAGACAAGCAAGTGTATAGCTGAAGAATCTAATGAGTGTTAAGGCAAGAGGCCTCTACAGAGAGTCTAGCTATCTATATACCTATAGGCCTAGGGAAAGACTTCTGACTAGAGAAAGAAACATGTCAAAGGGTATAGGGTTAGATCATGTGGTCAGGTGGATTAGAGGAAGGGATCAAAAATATCAGGGTCAGATAATCAGGGTGACTAATGAACAAACTAAGTGTCCATGCGACTTTGGATAAGAAAGATAAATAAGAGAATGAAAGATAAGATGAACGAACAAAGAGGACAGAGGGCATAATAACAATAAGAGAGGAAAAAGGANTAAAACTATGGATTTAGCAACTTAGATCATGCAAAACGGTCAAGAATTGAGTGAGATATGGTGGTTTTTATGATTTGAGGTGTTCTGTGTGACAAAAATCACAGAAGTCGCGAGTGACAATACAAATGAAAAAGGCAGTAAAATCGGCCTTTTGTGACATATTTCACTCATTCTTTGCTCATTTCTCTTCATCCTTGTTGTAAATTTGAAACACATCTTAAAACTATAAATTTAGCAACTTATATCATGCAAAATGGTCAAGAATTGAGTGAGATATGGTGATTTTATATTTTGAGGTGTTCTGTGTGACAAAAATCACAGTGACAATACATATGACAGGAAAAAGGCTGTAATCATTTTCACAAGGTTGAATTCCGCGACAATCAAGACCTTATATTGACTCCGCCTCCGAGCTGATGTTGTGCACACTATTCTCCAATGCATTCTTCTTTACCACTGACGCTTGAATTTGCTACACGGTGAAATCGTTAGGGGAATGATGGCGAACTTTGATCGATTTTGATGCAATCACTCGTTTTTCTGTACCGCGTGTGAAATGACCCTCCTTTACCATCTCTTCCATGACGTTAAGTTACCCCTCTCCATGTGCAGGCTAGTAGATTCCATCAATTAATCTGTAACAGAAGCATTTATTGCTCGGGCCTTTTGGAGCAGAACTTAGAGAAGTACACGTGAAGCATTCCCAGCACGTGCTGTGAACCTTACATTCCGCGCTGCGAATCGACTTGCTTTAATACTTAGCTTCTTTCTTATCTACATTCATTCCCAAAGCCTCCTGACTCGGGCTCCGGCACAATCCAGTTTCTGGCATGGAATATAACATAACAAAACATAAGGTCGCTTGAGTTCGACTAGCCGCCTCTCGCATACAGAACAGAAGCATCTCTTATCAGATCAGTGCCCAGAGCGAAAGCCGTTCTTTGTCTTCACGCTGGAGTGATAATCGGAGAACGCGCAAATGGCGACAGTCGTTTCACTCTTATGTCGGCCGCCGTCTTCGAAGAGCACAAGGCTCTACCTCCAGTTTCAGGTACATCGTAATGGCTTCGCATGGTTCTCACCACAATTTGCTAGGAGATGGTGGAAATGATATGCTCTTGCATCATGCTGATACACATGTACGCCAGCTTCTCTCCGTCAGTTTCGCTGTAACGACCGCATTCTCTCATTAAGTTTTGCCGAGAACCGCGCTACTTTCTCGGTATCTGACATATTGGAACTCGTTGGAAAAGATACGCCGGGTGACAATAGTATTCTCTATAAATACCCCATTGTCAAGTATCGTTTCTTCTGGCCAAGACTCACCATCTGGCGTGACTAGCAGCGCACCTCACCATGCATCAGCTGTCAACTTACTTTGTTGCTATTTCCCTTGCGATATCGGTTGCTGCAACGCCGCTTGTGCAAGTGCGTGAGCCGAACGTTCGTCTTCCGTTCAAGCGCTTCTTCAATATCTCTGGGACCACGCTCCCCGACATTGATCGTGCTCGTGCTGCTCACCTTAAAGAACTGGGTAGAACAGTCTCCAAACGCCAGTCATCTTTTTCGGTTACGAACGAAGCCGTCATATATGTTGCGTCTGGTACGTAGCTGCACGTTGGAATGCGATAACCCAAAGCTCATCATTGTTGATCTAGTCGGGGTTGGGAGCCCTCCGACTACGTACTCCCTCATCATTGATACAGGATCCTCGAACACATGGTACGGCAGATACGAATATGAAGAGTGACTAAATCTGACGAACTTCACATAGGGTTGGTGCAGACCGCGCATTCGTGACAACGAGCACGTCTGTCAATACAGGCAGGAGTGTTTCGGTTACCTACGGCTCTGGAAGCTTTAGTGGCACAGAATGTTCGTGTTCAATGGCATAATTATTATTCTCTTTCTTATCTTGCCCGTGAAGACACCGATACTGTGACACTATCGAGCGATCTTGTCATCACAGGCCAAGGTGTCGGTGTCGCTTCTCGTTCGTCTGGGTTTGACGGAGTAGATGGGATTCTTGGAATAGGCCCAACAGATCTCACAGGTGACTCTCTTTATTTTCTTTGAGGCGCCTTCATTCACTGATCGTCTCGCTAGAGGGAACCGTCTCCGGAGTCTCTTCGGTGCCTACTGTCACGGACAACTTGTTCACCCAAGGGACAATCTCTGAAAAGGTTGTGGGCGTGTTTTTTGCTCCAACAAACACACTCGAAACATCGAACGGCGAATTGACTTTCGGCGGTGTCGATTCTTCGAAAATCTCTGGGTCTATAAGTTACACGTCCATCACATCAACGTCTCCATCAACATTCTACTTCGGAATAGATGAAAGCATTACGTACGGCTCTACTGGCTCGACGGTCCTGTCCTCGACCGCGGGCATAGTTGACACAGGAACGACCTTGCTACTCATTGCAACGGATGCCTTCAACCGCTACGTATCACTCACCGGTGCGGTGCAGGACAATGCTACTGGCCTGCTACGCATTTCTAGCGCCAACTATGCGAATCTTCAGAGTCTGTTCCTGAATGTGGGAGGAACAAGCTACGAGTTTACTGCTAACGCTCAGACGTGGCCGAGAGCTCTCAATACTGCTATTGGGGGCTCTTCTAGTAGCATTTACTTGATCGTCGCGGATGTACGTGATATTCTGTCTGCACACAACTATTCCTTCTACTAAGGATTTAATGTTTCAGCTCGGCTCAAATAGCGGAGAGGGGCTGGACTTCATTAATGGATATGTCTTCTTGGAGCGCTATTATTCCGTCTATGATACGACTAACAACCGTGTTGGCTTTGCCGCCACCTCTGACACGTTCTCAACACTCAATTGAATAAGTAACGAGCTTTTGAGGAGTCGTAAAGTTATGGACGCGAAACGCGAGTTTCTTCCGTCATATTTTTTGGGGTTTACTTCGGCACCAAGATTATCTTGCAGTCTGGTTTCGTCGGTTCAGGTTCATAAAGTATTGGACTGCTTACTATTTATTTCCGCTGCAACTGCGGGATGTTCTTAAACATTCGCGGATAGAGATTCGATTGCATCTACCTATATATGATAACAGGCCAAAAAAAGGGATGAAAGAAATGATAGAAATGAAACTACGAGCGAAGTTCCAGCCCGTGTAAATGCTAAACGAACACTATGCATATCAGATCAAAGAGGCGATTACCCACACATGACTAGTACTACAATGCGTACACGATCACGAGACGCTNAAGGGTATGGATGAAAGAAATGATAGAAATGAAACTACGAGCGAAGTTCCAGCCCGTGTAAATGCTAAACGGACGCTATGCATATCAGATCAAAGAGGCGATTACCCACACATGACTAGTACAATGCGTACACGATCATGAGACACTATAGAAAAACCACACAGCGAAATCACGTGATTCGGAGTCTGGTTGTCTCCATCGCGTCAAACAGACAATTGCTCTCAGAGGATTCTATGGATCCCATTTTCGGGGTTCTGGAACTCATCAAATTCATATTCGACCATCTGAACAAGCCAGCCCTCATCTCATGCGCTTTCGTGTGCAAGTCATGGAACGAACTTGCGTTGGATAAGTTGTGGAAGGGGTATTTTCGATCATTATGCACGACGGGTCAAGTCACTAGATCTAGACGACGAATTATCCACGCTATCAGCGAGCATTTTTTACGAAATTGCGCTTAAACGACTCTCCCCTGTCCTACTCCCCAATCTCTCGCGCTTGAAGATCATGGTAGACGAAGATAATTTGGACATCCTTTCGCACTCGCTTTTATTCATGGACAAGAATATCGAGGAATTCGCTCTTGACCTTCCATATCCAGACTCCGATCTATTTCAAGAACGCATCCCGGGCTTTTTCGAGGACTGCGCGATACGTATGCCGAGATTGAGGATATTTGAACTTTACAGTATTTACAGTAGACTGGCCAATTGCGACTATCGAGAACCACGTGGCTTTATTCCTTTCGTCCCTGCCGAAATTGGTTAGTTTCAGGTGCAGCGTACAGTTTACGACTCCTTGCATCGCTAGTGCATTATCTAGACTACCGTCACTTCGGTCCATCGAATTTAAGACGGAAGGGGATATTGGCAGCGGACTTCAGTCTGACGTAATGGTTTTCGAGCCTTTGATCGCATTCGCTGACGCTTTCCATGCGCTTTCAGTCTTCGAAGTTTCTGCGACTTTCGACGACATGCACAAATTACTAGAGAAGGATTTCGCTCTTGGCTTGGACAAGCTATTCATTCTCTCTCCGCAACTCGAATCCGCAGAATCGCTGCGCCAATGCCTTTGCGCACTACCGAAGCAGCGACCATGGCTCAGGAGTCTTCATCTTGACTCAGTCAATGAGGCAGATAAGCCTTTAATGAACGATTATGGTCAAGAAATCGATTGTGTCGCACTAGAGACGCTCTAACACGTATTAGATTTCCCCAGACTCATCGACCTGCGAATCGGCTACCATCGCCCATTTTAACTCAGCGACTCAGATCTGGAAAGATTGGTCGCTGATCGGCACAGCCTGGAAGTCCTCTGGTTGTGCATTGACCCTGTTCTCGATCAGCGTCCAATACTCACGCCGGCCGTCCTTCCTATGCTCTCAAGGCGCTGCCCTAGACTGCGGCACCTGGCATTGTATTTGAATACTCACTTCGACGACCCATGGCTTCCTTCGCAAGATACCGTCGAATCAGTCCGTTTCATATCTCTAGAAGAAATCGAATTTGGCACATCTCCGATCACAGATGAAGACATCTCTAAATTCGCTTTCTATCTCAGCAGAGTACTTCCTCAGACCTGCAGCATCGATTCGTTATGCGGTGTATACTGGATGAGGCACCAAGATTTGGAGGACTTCGGTCATTGCATAGAGCCGGAACTCTTTAACAGATGGGAAAAAGTTTCATCAGCACTGAAGATACTGATTCCCGCTCGAATGGAAGAAATTTACCGTTTGGGCGAACTCGAGAGGAAGTATGATGCCCTTTCGTCACGTCTCTGTGTTTCATGATGGCGAGTCGCGGAATACGAAGTATGTATCCCAGTGGTTGTAGACTGTTTCGGTTCTTCTTTGTATACTTATCAGACAAATACTTACCGTTCTTAAAGAGCATCTGCATCAATATTCCTGTGCTGTACATGAAGAAAAGGTGTTCTGTTTTGTTTTGTACAATTCGTAACTTGTTGTTGCGATACACAGCGCATTGTTCTGAGAAACGAAGAGGGGAAGAGGAGAGGAGGCCATCCATCGAAGGCGTTATAAGTCCTCTTTAATCGGGTGGTCGTTTCAGAAAGTCCTCACCACGCCCAGTTATGGAAACTGACCGTGACTCCTGACATAATCGGCAATAAGCTGTGACAAATGGTTTCGATTTAGCAGAAGAGCTTGTGGGTGTGGAGAGTATCCTTGTACCATTGGACTGCCGACCGAGAGCTGAGGACCTGGCGAAATATAAGGTAACACTCATTCGTTTTCCGAACATCTGTTCTCGCACAGTGGCCAGCGTAGTGAGGATCGGCATAACAGCAAACCCTCCCTTATATTAAGGAAAAACAAGATGTAATGACTCACGAAGAGTAATCGAGCTTTTTAAGATATCACGGTCTTGATTTCTCTCCGTCCCAAAAATAATAAGTTTTCACAGACCGACATCATGGACAAACTGTCGTTGACATGTCACGAGTCAACGAGAAAATAGATGAGACGAGTAAGAAGCATCCTTTCAAGCAAACGCCCCCTTCCACCCCCAATCGGTGTCGCGAACAATCTCAGTTCGTCTCGTCTGTGGTGTGAGCGGTGGTGGCGAACCCGACTTGATTATTCGCGCTGTCGAAGACGGAGTAGAACCGCTCAAGAAACACCATGCCATTGACAAAGTCGAAGCCTTCGCCGCTATTAGAGCCCAACTATTTCAAATACTCAGCTTCTGGGCAGTCGGAGAATAAGGGATCGATTCTTACATCAGCGACAATCAAGAAAATGTCATTCGCGGAACCACCGATGGCTGTATTCAAAGCCCTCGGCCAAAGCTGAGCATTTGGAGTGAACTCAAACGATGTTCCGCCGATATTGAAGAAGAGACTCTGGAGGTTCGAGAAGCCTTCGCTAGAGATGCTGAGTAGACCGATATTGTTGTCTATTGTTGCTCCGGTTAGAGACGTATACGTATTGAACGCATCAGTCGCTATCAATAGAAGCGTTGTTCCTTAAAAGTATTGATATGAGCCAGTTAAGAGAAGGGAGAGATGATGAAAGGTACCTGTATCGACAATGCCAGCTGTTGTAGACAGCACGTTCTCGCCAGCGGCTCCATAGGTGATGCTTTGATCAATTCCGAAAAACTCCGATGCGGGCGAAGTAGATGTGATGGGAGTGAAGACAACGTCGCTTGTCGCCTTCGTGTCATCAATAGTCCCGAAAGAGAGTTCGCCATTGGTAATAGACAGTTCCGTGGTTGGAGCAAAGAACACTCCGACCACTTTCTCTGGTATCGTTCCTTGAGAAAATAAACTGTCTGTAACTGTCGGTATCACTGCAAGATTATAAAGGTGAGTTACTTCATACAGAATTGTATCCCTAAATTTCATTCACATGAGATGCCATCGACTGTTCCCTCGGTAAGATCTGTAGGCCCAATTCCGAGAATACCGTCTACACCATCAAAGCCTCTGTTAAGTTTCCCATGGTTAGCATGAAAAACAGGGGACATCAGGGAATTCGTACTGGGAGATGGCCGCAGCGCCAATTCCCTGATTAGTGATAACAAGGTCTTCCGCGAGCGTTACAGTATCAAAGACTGAGAACAGATAGCAAATTTAGAAATAGCCTGGGATAGATAAGTCACAGGGGAACACACATTCCGTTCCGATGAAGAAGCCAGACCCGTAGGTAACCTCTGTCAGCTTCGACCTTCGTCAGCCTGACTTTCTTGGTGAAAGGGGACATGTCTTACATCGCCTGTGGCCTGGCTGGTACTTGTTCGCACGTACGCCCTTCCCGCTGCGCAGAGCTTAGTATGCGTTAACAGTTGATTAACTTTACGAACCTCCGACCCTAGAACGAATAAATATCATTTAGTATAATACTGGGAAGAAGGTCGACTAACCAGGTATTTGAGCTTCCAGTATCGATAAGCAGAGAGTACGTTGTCGGAGGACTGCCGACACCGACTAGTAGGAACAGGCATCAGCTTCGCAAGACAACGGCAAGGGAGAGATTCACCTTCTGCAATATAGTCAACAGCTTGATTTGTAGCATCAAGCGACTGACGCTTTCCGGACTGATTGGGTTGTGCACTTGCCCTAGCAAGGTGGCTAGCTGCACGAGCACGGTCGATCTCAGCTACTGTTCGTCCGGTCACATTGAGTCTGCCAACAAACGGTAGTGTCACCTTCGGCTCGCGCACTTGCACGACTGGAGGAGACGGCACCGCCGCGATAAGCGCCGCTGAGAGGAGCAAAGAGGCGTAGACGAGCATTACGGATGATACAACAGCTCTGCCTCTCTGTCCTCTTGTCGGTTTACTTAAATATGAGGAACTAGAGTTCCATTTGATGCATAGAAAGCCACGAGAAGATGGATGTGAGAATACGTCTAGAACAACCGACGAATCGCGCACTTACGTCGGGAGCATGGAGTCCATACTCATACTTGAAATAGGAGTTCTGAGATGTAAAACGCAATATATGGCGTCTTTCGACTCAGACGAACAGACAGTCCTGTGAGGATGAGAAAACGCCGGTAAATGCATTCAAGCAACCAGAGCTTGCCATTTTCTCGATTCCGTGGCGCGATGTGAAAATTCCACAGACCTGGTATTAAAACGGATGCATTGCCTGAGCCTCGCGGAGGAAAAGAAGAGAAGCAATAGATAAGGAGAATATAGTAGAAGTCTGCTGATATGACATTCGCTCAACGTACAATTGGACAAAGCAGTCAGTACCTCATTGATAGTCACACGAACGCATGTTATACCGAGGTAAGTGCTAGAGCCCGAAAGCGGAGAAACCTGAGTACACGCCCAGGCGCGAGTGGCTCGGTTGAAGTGGCTCTTTCAACAGAAAACGCATGCGATTATGCGCTCAGGGTTCCTCCGTGTGGAAGCTTCCTGAACAGAGTATGCGACGTGTATTTACAACTCAAAATCGAGCATCGATAACAAGTCGGAAACTTTCAAGGTTCGTCTTGAGAAGATGAGAGATGACGCCCTGGAAATGTGAAAGGGGCGCAAATCAAACTCGAGTCCGAGTGAGTCCTTAGTAGTAGTTGAGGGCCGGCTAACACGTGGTGGTTACGTACATGCGCATTTCACCGCCAGCACGTCGAGAGGCGTCGTACCATTACCATTACCACGACTATACGATGGCCAGCATTCTGCAAGATGCCCTTGAGGGAAAAATAGTGCGTGAATATCTATTCTTGACCCTGCATTATGCGTCAACTCTCGAAAATGCAGGACTTCGAGGGCCAAAGGCACGCCGACTGGCTCGTTCGAAATGCCCTTATTGCCACCACGGTACGTCGTCTTGCGTCTCCTATGTGTGCTTGCTAATTTCGACATCGTCGCGCGTAGATCTTATCATTCATCCTTGGGTTCGCCTTTCACTCGCTGCGCGTGACATTCGGGACATTAGCATTGGGCACGGTTCTCCTTATTGTTGTGAGTAATCAATCGTTCTGAACGAATAATTATCACCTTTGATTGAAGTAAATGTAGGCTGTTGTACCTCCCTGGCCTATGTACAGGAAGCACCCCGCAAAATGGCTGCCCGTGAAGAAGCCTACTAAATCAGAATGATATCCGAGCATCTTGACTCTTGGTGACGTTCTCAATCTTCTGTCGTATTCTCTGCTCGAAAATATCGCTGTGAGAACGGGTGGAACGGAAAAAATTATCGCATTGACGCGTTCGCAAACTAGGATCTGAAGAAACGGAGTAGCTCAGACGGGAAGACGATGCCGTTCAGTTCCCTTCCTTCTGTCTCGATGATCCGTCACGGAATGTAAAAGTATACCTTTTAATTTAACTGAGCCATTTATCGAGGCGCTCTTAACTCTTATACCGCGCGCGTATGTAGCCGTTACTCAACGCTAGCCCTTCGAGATATGGTTTATCCAGATGCATCGGTGGTTCTACACATCAAAGGCTACAACCAATAATTCACTACCAGTAGCGATGATGAAACTTGTCGTATGGCAAAGTCGGATACGCGCTGGCTCATACCCGATAGTAACGGGAGGACGATCGTCAGGCATTAGGAAAAGTCCATCTCGCTGATAGTACCAGATGGCACCCTGGAACTTGTCCCCTCGTTGACTCCTAGTTCACCGGCCTCCTTCAGGTTGAAGAGCATACGGGTGCCCAAGATGCACAGAAACGATGGGTTGCCTAGAGATCCGAGAACGCCAGTCCAAAATAGACTGGCTACCTGGATCTTGAACTGCAATATATCGACTATGCAGCATGCCACGATACTAGTTTGAACCGATTTCAGCCGTGACACAAGGAAAGGTCCAACAAGACGACACGTACAGAATGAAGTAAATGATTTGATCTTTGATCACAACCTTAACGAGTTGAAACCCTTTGAGACCAGCGGACATTCTCCAGTATTCTCCGGCTTTGTAAACTGCTAGTATCATCAGGACAAGATTATATACCATTGGTATAATCCTATTCAGTAATTAGGAAAAGACAGCAAATTTTAAGTATGAGTAATCGACGTACGTACCAATCAATAAGTCCCAATGTTACTGATGAGTAGTTTGCCTGTCCGCAAACTGTAGGACCCGTCACAAGCTGTCCGATAACATCTGTCGCAGTCTCAGATGGATGTCTATTCCGGTCTCGTTTTACTTACATCCTGCCGTCACATCAAAGAATATGTTGAGTCCCAGCTTCAAGCAGGCCTCAGTCGCTAGGAGGACCTTCAAGATAATAGAAAGCCTCCGGTCTAGAAGCTGATGTGTAAGCTCTCGTTTCTATCATCACTGTTGTATCGTACGTGCCTCGTTCATATAGTGCGAGAACCCTGATCATCAAGATATCTGTGAAACGAAAGTTGACGAGTGACAAGGGCTCTGATTCAGTGAAATACTTACAATCAATAAGTACGATTGTTAACCAATCTTATCTTTTCTGTCAGAAACTGACTGGCTCTGATACGGATTAGAAACTCACTAGCGACATCCTGCATCCATGCAGAGAAATCACCTGCACGACGCTTAGGGTGCACCTAATGAACAGATGCTTCAAAACTCACATCTGTCTCGGAAGATCAGTTTACAGTAATACAATGCAGGAGTGAAGAATCACTGGCTTACTCCGCAAGATTTACTCCAAATGAATTAGCTGTACTAGGAAGTCAAGAGTCAAATATTTCCTATATCAAAGGACATAAAAGGCGTACAAAATAAGTATGCTGAAGCGCCTATGACACCAATATATCGATTCTATGATTACGAGATGAGCTCGTGATGCGCAGATGCGAAATGAGCGTCACAAACCATATAATAGATGAATTTGACATTGGAAAATGCGGTTCCCTTACACGTCCAGGAGATTAGCTTCACTCGCATGAGGAACATTCAAGCATCCTGATAGTCCATACCCAAAAGTATTTCACCTGGTTCGCGTGAGCCATGGAAGCGAAGCAGATCATATGAGACGTGTCGTTACCCCCCTACCCACTGTTATGACTTAAACCGAGAAATGTCAATATACAAGTACAGAATGATGATCATTATTATTCCGATGGTCACCAATATCATACGCCAGTAGAGTTACGACGGCGCATTGGAAATACTGTTTATTTGTGTTGATCGAGACCCAATCACTTGTTAGGCTAGGATCTATAGGCAGGATATCGGAACGGATGGTGAGGAGCATCTCTTAGACAGAAATAAAATCGAGCAAGAAGCAATATGATTGTTAGAGGAGAAGGACCCGCTTGGTCAAAGTGTACTTCAAGCTCTTATCGGCGCAAAGAAAGTGTAACAGATGAAGGGAGATATAGACGCTCTCGATGAGCCGAGAAGCTATATTGCTTCAGAGCCAAGACCTCATCTACGGCATGGGATGATGAGCTTCTTCTGCAGCTCAAACTTCAGACAAAAGATGGTTGTGTCCGCAACTGAGATTAATGCTACGCCGATCTCCAAGCTACCATTATTCAACACACGCGAATCCTTGTCGTATCATAATTCTTGAAGATTGACTGACTCGGTAGCTATGTCGGGTTTTGTTCTCCACACATCAGAAAGCAAAAGGAGCTTTGCGGTGCCGTAACGAACACCGAAGGAATGATGATCATATGGCTGGCAAAGTCCATCAGGCACTTGCACATCGGATAAACTCTGCATCTTAGTCTATTGGCAACGGTACAAATGCGTGTAGCAATGCGATAGCGAGCATGTAACAATGAAAATCCTGAGCGGCGATAGTGTGAAATGATCATCGAAGACGACAACTAAATATCCGAACCCTTCCCGTTATGCTCATCGCCGGACGAACTATGCACATCATGCAAATCATGCTCAATCGCCTTCTCCTGGTCTCTGATCCGCGCAGCATGCTCCTCTGCGCCGATCGCTCCAAATATGACGTCCATCTCCTCTAGACTACGTCCCTTCGTTTCAGGGATGAACAAGGAGAAGGTAAACATGGCACCGATATTGACGGCGGCGAACATGAGGAAGATTTTGTAGCCCAAGCTCGCGATGATGCGAGGGGTCGTATACGAAACCACGAAGTTCCATAACCATTGGCTCGCAGATGCGACTGAAAGACCATAATGACGTGTTCTGGTAGGAAATATATCGGAAACATAAACTACGAGTGACATGAGCAATGCTAGACGTAAGATAGCCAGGACGCAGATAAACTCACCCCAAGGGAGTGGCCCCCAGCCCATGCTATAAAACGCAACGTAGATGTACAACATAGCAGCCATAGCCTTAGAAGCGGGTGGGGCAGTAGCGCCGTCAGGAAGATCGCCGGGCGGATGCGTCTTCAAAATTGCGCCGATGATGAAGAAAAGCGTACCCATTCCAAAGGCCGAGATAGCAAGAGAGAGCTTTCGTCCGAGAGATTCTACGAGGAAGAAGACGAAAAGAGTTGTAGCTATGACTTTGACGATACCATAGATCCCAGAGGCAAGAAGAGAGTTTGAGGCTCCTTCGTATCCAATCTATATTCCAAGCTATTATGAGCTCTCACTCGGCGGAAAGTCAAAGATTAGCGCACCGCTTGGAAGATTTGTGGTGCGTAGTATCCTACGGAGTTCTGCCCGGCCCATTGTTGTAGCAGGAAGATAACGAACGCAATCACGAAGCGAATGAAGTTTCCTTTTCCCAAGAATGCTTCCTTCATACCAAGATCTTTGCGAGCTTCGCGCTCCTCCTGGACAGCGGCTTCAATTTCTGCCATCTCGGATAGGACACTGTGATTCTCTATAGGTAGCTTCCGTATATAGGACAGATTTTCCATCGCTTCGCTTTTACGTCCACAAGAGGCTAGCCACCGCGGTGACTCCCTTACGAAGAGAAGCCCAATACACATGATCCCTCCTGTTAAGGAATTGTATTGAACTATAAGGGTAACATCAACGGGAAAACTATACAAGACCTGGTACAATTTGGAAACCGAAGGGAATTTGCCACACTTTCGGACCGACGGGGTTGTGTTGACTAATCCCGACTAGATAAAGAAACACATGAGGAAAAGGTGAAATGCCAGAACGACGAGCAGTACGTACAGTTGATGAAGTAGCTTGGGATGCCGCAAACAAGTTGTTGATCATCTCTTGCACAACGTTATAAAGAATAGTCACAGACCTCAGCATGACTCCTACCGCGACCATGATCTGAAATAAGCCAGTGACGCGTCCGCGGACATCCTTGGGAGAGCACTCAGAGACGTAGGTAGGAGCTACGGCTGAGATGGCGCCGACTCCCACACCAGCAATCGCACGCCCAGCATAAATATACGAAATGCCACGGCCACCTACACCAGAGATGACTTGCAAGATCGCCCCGATGATAAAGATGACCGAGAAACCGAACAACGTGTACTTGCGACCGATACCAGCTAGGCAGGACGATTAGTGATCACGTCGGTAGTTTCTCTGCGGACACACGCAAGGACAGACCTGAGATAGGGGCACTGCCTAAGGCACCAAAGAATGCGCCGGCCTGAAGAACAAAGAAAAAGTCTGTATCATCTACCATGTGACTTTATAGAAACCTGCCTGAAGAACAGAGACAACATTGGCGGACAAAGAAGTTGCTTTATGAGAATCAACTGTCCCGTCGGGGTTGGCTAAAAAGTGCTGCTTGAAATAATCTTGAGCAATTACACTTCCCGCGACCCCGCTGAAATAATGGAGTCAAGACACTAAGATAAGTGGAAGAAGAGGAGACGCACGTGTCATAACCAAAAAGGACGATACCCCAATACTAATTTCAAACGTTTAGGAGCGGACGAGGCTGATAAAGACGGAAACATACAGCAACGAACGCGAGAACTGAACAAAGGTCAGGACTTGACTGAAATAAGAAAGAAAGCGACGCACAATATACCCGACTGTTCTGAAAAAGACCGTCGATTCCCATGACGAATCGGGCAGTCCTGAACTGCCTGGATGATGGCACGACAGAGGTGGGAGATGAAGGACTGTGCTTTATTAATACTTATAGTCTTCTGCTCCATGGCTTCTATTCTGAGTGCCATGTAACGGATGCCGCTAGCACTTCGGTTTCACATACTGCGCCCGGGACAGTGATGATGATGCTGTAACACGCTGTCCTCAGCATAAAACCCAAAAATAACTGTTCTGGACGAATTCTGCGCCAACGGACCGAGCGGACCGCCGGACCATACCACCAATTGAATCCGCTCATGCATCCTATATGAACATATTTCCAATGAATTCGAGACAAGCGAGCAGAGTAGATCTAGAGGAAGTGAGCGTTCAAAACAAAACGCGGAATCACTTCCTCACGTGATTGAGGATTAGCTTCCGGTATCTGGTTCTCTCGTCTCGGTCTACGACTCTACGTCCTGCTCTGCTCCGTGCTCTGACTGATCCGCCACCAACTGCATCTCGTGTTGTCCTAACTTGGCCGTATCAGAGCACATTCCAGGTAGGGCTCCGACCGTATGCGTATAACCCGTATACGGGCTGTCCGTATACGGATACGGCCGTATCCGTATGACCCAATAAGAGCAAAATATATGGGCCGTATAAATACGGCCGTACCCATATACAAGAGGCTGAAATTTTGACGTTTACGGCTTATACGCCATATACGGGGACCAGGGTCTCGAGCCTCCCAGTAGCACAGAATTAAGTATGTTCATATCAGTTCTGGTCATTTAGATAGATTACTTACTTGAAAACTATATTCCTGGGTTACCAAAATGAATCAATACAATACTGTTCCCACGCATCTCCTTTCTATACGGCCCACCGAGTTTGTCTGTGCGCCCTTCCTGGCAGAGGCGAACAATTTGAAGGTGTGGTATTTGCGATATGTAAGTTCTAGGTAACTACAAATGAGCATGTTTAGCTCATTTTATTTCTATTCCACAGTTTCTGCGTATATAACGCCCGTATCCGTATGAAACCTTTGTTATATGGCCGTACCCGTATACGGACATGGTCGGAGCCCTAATTCCAGGCATCTGTTTTGATAAGGGCTGAACTTGACCATCATTACTAGTCAATGGCCATGTCTTTTCGGTTGACTATGCCGATGCGGGGTGGGACATGGTAGTCATAATTCAGGCACACGAAAGCAAACAGGACCAGCGCCTCAAAGAGGTTTTGAAATCCGCGTGATCCCTGTAGTTGCAAATCAAGATTCTCTCCTGAACTTGATGATTGCCTGCTGACCACAACTTAGCATCTCGGCGATGAATCTGAATTAGACTCGACAGCCAGAACTTTCAGCAAAGCAAAGCCCATGCCATACATTTACATAAACGACGCTAACCATTTCCATGAACTGCTTGTTTGGGCCCGGCCGGTCATAATTGAATGGAAGAGAAGCAGTGGACGCGGTCCGAATTATCAGGAATATTGCTGAGCATGAGGATAAGTACAGATCATGTTCGTCTCCCCCCATCATTCGCCCACACAGAAGTGAATTCTGACTATGCAAATTTGATACTCAGTCATTGTCATTTCTTAGAGACCGATAATTGCTTAGGTAATCGGATGAGACGGAGACCATTCACATTCATTCGCGTGACCTGCGGTACCTTCATTCAGCTTCGAATGACGGACTTCGTTATTTGAAAATAACATCCGTCGATTATTTGGCGAGTAGGGTGCCAAGCCCGTGTCAGGCGACCATCGCGGTCCGCTTTTCCCTAGTTGCCGCTATAAAGTACACGCTTTATCGCAAGGAAGCTTTCTGTGTTCTTGCCTTGAACCGTAACGCTCCCAGCACCCTTGACATACGGTGACAATGGACTACGCTTCTACCTTTAAGAATAGCCGTGTCTACTGCATGTATTTTTGTCTCGTTTTGCTGATCATCGTCTCACAGATACCATTATAGGGCTTGCATTTGTGGCTTACTGTTTGTACTTTGATGTCCAGGCGGTCGTCACCTTCTGATAAATTCTGCTGCAGGGGGCATCGTACTCTTTGGTTACGATACGTGCGTATTTCGCGAATTGCATGCATACATTACCCTGACAATCACCGATTATAAAGTGGTGTAGCGGGAGGTGTAGTCAGTGCTAAAGCCTTTCAAGAGCACTTCCTCGCAGATGAGAATGGCAACATATCCGATAGCCGTATCACCAATACTTCTGGTAACATCGTGAGCGTGCTTCAAGCTGGGGCCTTTTTCGGTGCCTTGGGCAGCGCTCCGATTTCTTGTGAGTTCATTACGCTGACTTCTTTTAATTTTTATGCATCTGCTAAGCATGTGAAACAAATCGTTGACCACAATGATCTTCTTTTGAGGCAGCCCTATTCGGCAGGAAGCTTACGCTAATTGCATTCTGTATCATTTTTGCTGTTGGCGCGGTAATCGGCCCTTCCTGATCATTTTTAAAGTTGTTGATTTTACTTGAGAATAGGTCCTTCAAACAATTGCAGGCAACGGTAGAGGTCTCGCGTACATTTACGCGGGCCGTGTCATCGCGGGAATCGGAGTCGGCGCCATCTCAGCCGTAGCTCCTACCTACGTCTCTGAGTGCTCTCCCAAGGATGTCCGCGGACGCATCACTGGCTTATTTCAGATCATGGTCGCTGTCGGTGTAATGATCAGCTACTTCGTGAACTGTAAGATTATTACCACTTGTATTAAAGCGATTCTGTTTACTATGTATATCCCTAGTCGGGATTAGCCAGCATAACCCGGTCGGATCAAAAGTCTGGCAGATTCCATTCGGAGTTCAGCTCGTACCCGGAGGTATCATGGTAAGATATAAAATCAAATCCTGTCGGTTACAATCATCAACATCGAGCTCATTCACCAGGTCCTCGGCCTGCTCACTACTAAGGAATCACCAAGATGGTTGGCTTCCCGTGGTCGCATGCACGAGGCTATCCGAAATCTCGCATACCTACGGAAAGAACCCGTGGAATCTGAGAATGTGCGACATGAAATGGCGGAGATCGAGGCTGCAATTGAGGAAGAACGTGAGGCTCGGAAGGGGTTGGGCCTTAAGGAGGCTTTCTTCGGGAAGGGCAATTTCATTCGATTTGTCATTGCCTTCTTTATCTTCTTCCTCCAGCAATGGGCAGGACAAAACTCGGTAAGAACAGAAAAGATAAGGCGAGGCTAGTCAACAAAAATCTGACCGAAGTACATATATCGTAGGTCAATTACTACGCGCCGCAAATCTTTGAGGCTGTGCGTGTCATGTCTACAATTAAGCAATAGCAAAATAAACTAATACCCTTTCTCGCTGCAGATTGGTTACGAAGGCGCTACGAACTCGCTACTCGCATCTGGTATCTACGGTGTTGTCAAAGTCGTAGCCACAGCTATCTTCGTCTTCTTCATGGTGGAATCCCTCGGCAGAAAATTGTCGCTTGCGATCTCTGCGTTCGGCATGGGCACACTTTTCTACATTATCGGAGCAATTCTCAAGACGCACCCACCTGGGGAGCTTGCCGAGGGCGCTTCACCACCTGCGGCTAGTAAGGCGATGGCGGCTATGCTTTATATTTATGTCTGCTTCTACAGTATGGGGTGGGGTCCTCTTCCATGGGGTGAGTACGTTTCTATCTTGGAAGTGTCTTTCCGATACTTGGACTCAATGCTCTCCCTACTGAATGCACGCGGCCTTGAAGTATATTCGTCCGACATCTTCCCGACGAGGACACGGCATTACGGCCTCGCGGTTGCTTCGGGGAGTCAGTGGTTGTGGAACTTTGTCGTCAGTCGGTAGGCTGATGTCTCGCACCTTCGAAGTCAGATTATGATGATGTTTCAAGAATCACACCGAATATGATCGATGAACTCGGATGGAAAATTTTCATCATGTTTGGTGAGTAAAACTATACATTGCCACGTAAGAATAAATTGACATCCGGTTTTTTGTTGTTCTTAAAAAATAGCAACGATCAACATTGGCGCTATGTTTCCGTTCTCACTGTGCGTTGAGGCTATTCTAAAAAAGCTGCTGGGCACTAACTCCGAAACAATTAGCGCCGTTCCCGAAACTAAAGGAAGGAGTCTTGAGGAAATGGATGTAATTTTCGGTTCTGTGACGAGAGAGGAACGCAATGCCAAGATCAAGGAGACTGAGCGAAGTATGTTCGGCCCTGCCTGTCCTTTTCGCACTGTAACTCATGTATTCTTGAACAGCGCTGGAGGCAGAAGTAGTCCACGATGAGCAGTCTGACTCTATCAGGGACAAAGATTAAACATTACGTCTCACAGGCATCTTTTATTTCCGGTATTTCAGTCAGGAGTCTTGAGTGTTTTATGTATAGTGCTCGTCGTTCGACGATTACATATTCTTATGTTCTTGAAAGCGTCAATCTCGTCGTGCTGACACATCGTAGCAACGTAGTCTTCATATAAGAGCGGTATAGTTCGCAGCACTATCCTGCGAGAATGTGCAAATGATCATCCTGTCATCAGTAGCTTGGCCCAGCGTCCAAACCAAGGGCTCTTAGAGAATCTGAGAACATATGCATGCTTTCCGTTCGAAAATGATCGTCCACAGTCCTTCATGGCTAAGTTGGTTGCCTGGATCTAGAGTCAAATTATAATGAATTATGCCATCCAGTAAGTTTAATTACAGATTATCAGTACTATGCTAGACGTTTTAAAAAATCACATTGAGAGGTGAGGATGCTTCCCGTGGATTCATGACGATACAGAAAGCCGGAACGAAAGCAGTGCAGCAAATTGGTATAAAACACGTTAAGAGCTGTTTCCTGAAGAAAGCAATGCACAGAAAAATGTGCCAAGAAACGAATGAACTCGCGCGAAGCATCAAAGTTTATGGATTGGCAGCATATCGGCTCCTTGCACGTATTCGTTCGCCGAAAGACCAAAACAACCACGGACTTAAGCATGAAGCAGGGGAAAGCATGTCAGTATGCTATGTAAACCACAACTCAGAAGTAGAACCTACGCAGGACAACCGACAGCGATTGCGAAGGCTGCAAGAATAGTGTCACCCTTCCCATAACCTAATGCACTATACATTGCAGGCGCGAACAGCGGGAAACCGAAGCCGGCAAGGGAGCGCAAGAAAGAGACGGCTGCTAGCGCGGATGCGGCATGCAACGTGAACGCATCGACGACATACGTCTGGATTGTTTGGAAGTTGAGCACGATACCGGCGGCAATAAAGACAAGGCCGATATCTGTCACAACCCAGTGTACATGCTTTTCAGCCGCCCACCCGAAGAGGAACAACCCAATAGGAAGACAGATCGTGCCGAGGACCATCATAGCTATCGGCACAAGCAGTGTCAAAAATACGATGAAAGCACACACTGAAGGCAGCAAACGCACGTAATCGATATTCGGGCTTTCCAGGTCCTCCATTTCGCTCCTTGAGTCGCTTATAAATTGGATCCATGAGTCGTGCGCTGATTTGACTGACGCCTGTGAGTCCAATTCCAAGCGCAAGGTAATTAAGTCCAGCTATGCCAACGGTCTCGCCGTAAACATTCTGGAAGATGCTAGGTACTGAAAGAAAAATGAGTTTATGCGGAGAAAAATGGTTTGGTAGCAACGATCCGTCTCACCTGTCGTCAATATCAGATACACAAGGCCATATCTATAAGATTTTTGACATTAAATTCATAGATACTACACTGTCGCAGATAAAACGACGCACACAAATGCCATGTACACCCCAAGCAGTTGGATTATAGGCTCGTATGCAAACAGGACGAATGGTCGAATAATCGCCTTTTTGAAGACGTGCTTCCAACTGAACGGGGAGAATTTGGTGATTTTCTTCGAATAAGCGAAGAATACTAACTTACTTGCGGTCCATTTCTTGGTAAGGTGTTAAAATCCGGTCGGCGCCTTCGCCTGTTTTGGGGACCCCTAGCCGCTTCCGCAACTTGGTGGCCTTTCGTTCAAGTAATATAGGAGGGAAAGCTAAAGCAACGAGATTAATAAAGAATGACGAAAGAAACGAGAGCCATTTATACATACTCTCCGTCAGAAAGAAAATGCCAAGGATTTGCACGAAACCGTCAACGATCGAAGTGCTCCAAAACTAAAGGTTTTTGTGTCACAATGCAATAACAATTCTCTGCATATTCTCATGGTACTCACTACCCAGCGCCATGTCGAGCGTTCTGCAATCCAGGATCCACATACCGGCCCGATGACTGGACTACAAGGGGAGCTTAATAAGGAAGAAAGAAACTTTTTCGGATAATACCATACCCTAAAAGAGGAGCAAGCGAGTATAAGGCGATAGCTTGTCCACGTTCCTCGGCACGCCACAGGTCTCCGAGAACTCCACCGCCAATCTGTTGTACACGGAATGAGCACACCACGGAAACCTATGATAGCAGAAAGCACATACGGAGAGGGGTGCACTACCACCAAGACCAGCGAGGAAACGAAAGACCACTAGCTCAGACGTATTCTCAGCGCCCCCGCAGGCGGTGTTCCAAACTGACCGGATTACGGAGACGTGAGAACGAAGTAAATGGAAAGGAAGATACTTCTCACCGAGATACCAAAGATTGGCAATTTGTAGGACACGCGAGCGCTGCGCGAGATAGCAGGATCGTTACCTAACACTGGTTTGCAGAACAAAGCTATTGAACCTACCCCATACAACTCAGACAGCGGCCCGAGAAAGAGAGGCCCGAACGCTTTTTAAACATGAGTAAACAACAAAGAAAAGAATCGCTGCTGCAGAAGTACCATATCCTAGAACAAAGACCGAAGTGCTCATGGCTAAGACCACAGTACTCGTAATACCCAAGTGGGAAGCCAGCTGGTCAGAAGCGGGAGCAATCATGGACGAGGAGACAGGTGAGATGAATGTGAATGCTACACGGACAGACAAGTGTCAAACTTTAGCAGGACGAGATGGAGAAGAATAGTACGAACCGGAAACGATAAGCGTTGCTATCCATTTCTTTTTGTAGGACCAACTGGGGACAAATCGATATTTGATTGATTCACTCACAGATAAAAGCTCATATACGTACTTCAGAGGATTAAAAGGATCTTCTGGACCGTCCCAATCCACGATCAACACGCTACCCTTCTCTTTCGCTCCAGAGAAACCGGCTTCAAGTGCCTTGGGGCTTTCATGTTCTGGAGAAATATTGTCAGCTGAAGCGAGTGAATTCCGTCGTGTCGTGTCTACACTTTGATGATTCGGATGTTCATCTTCGGCCACCTGTGTTTGCGAAGTACTAGTCTCGCCGCTCTTTTCTTTGAGAGGAACATCAACGGGCGGGTCGGGATGGAGAGACGCCGTTGAGACGTCAGCAATTTCACTTCGAGAGCCCGCCATCGCTATGCACGATGCGCAGAGGGCACGAGACGGTGTGGGATGCGGTTGACATTAATATATGTATATGTATGTATGTATTTATACGATAGCATTGCCGGGGAAGGGCAACGAGCTCGTTCGGCATCCGTCCGGCGCGGAAGCATATCCACGAATGTGATTGGTCAAATTTTGCGCCGTGACATGCAGTTTTATTTATATCTCCGTTTATTCCGTGATTAGTCACTGTAAACGTAATACTTTCTTTGTCACCTCAATCCGATTCTCTCATGGTCTCTCAGGGTCGTGGTCGTAAACAAAATTGCATTGATTTGATTGTCAATGAAGGTAGCGAGTTCTTGCAACAAAGTACTAGACAACAAAAAAATAGAGCATTGCATGCACAAGGATACATATCGTACGTAGGGCAGAAAAAAGGGGAAAATGTAAAGAAAAGAACGGGAAGAGCTCGTTGAGGAAGTCCAAGTTGTCCTGCAAGTTTGTGTACGTAGCCATCTTGTACAGAAGAATGTAGAAGACACATCACAGTGCCACTCCCGTAGAAGCGACAGAGATGTTCAGCGACACTGTAGCGCCTTCAGTACGGAGCAAGAGGCCTTTGACCTCCGCTAAACAGTCGTGTAACCGCGATGTCACGACCCGAGCATTTTCTAGTAATGGTTTGATATTTTCAGGTGTCATTGCGAGCTTCAGCTGCGGACCTGGTAAAACAGAGGGAGGAGGAGCATCAAACGACGGAGTACTCTTGCCGCATGCTCTCTGTGGAACCGCACGCATGGATGGAAACTGCTTCTCACGATCCTTGTCTCTTCCTGCTCGCGAATGAGGCCTTCGTGAGGTTTCTGGGGTCTGTCGGCCAGAAACAAGCCCAGAGCCAGTGGACAACATACTAACGTCATTTTCATCCACATTTGAGAGACGCGCAGATCGCAAGTTCGTTAGAGACTGATCCTGCGACGCAAAGCTCCCCTGGGACGAATTAAACGGGAGCATGTGGTGTTTCAAGGAGACAGGGCCGGTTGGGAACATCGAGAGACGATTCTGTTGCTTCCTCTTGCGTAGCTTCATTGTGGACCCTCTACCCGAAGGTTCGTCTGCGATCGCAGCGAGCTGAGCGTCAACATCTGAGGTCGAGTCCATTCTGTCCCAGTCGGAGTCATCAATGTCGTCGTAGAGCGTCTCGCGAGACGTGTCAGCTTGATTCCCTGTCTCTACTCCCGAGGTATTGGCGTATGTTTCTGGATGTTCACAGCTTCTCTCCGGAGAATCAGTCGCGCTTACGGCTTTGTGCTTTTGACCTAGCCGAAACAAAGAGGCCAGACTCGGTCGACGAGGTGACGATTTGTGAGTGAGCAGCTTCCCAGTAAAAATATTGTACTCTTCGTCAGGAGACCGCATGGATTCCATCAAAGTCGCGCTCGTTTCAGACTTTCGCCTAACATTGGCCTTATGTGAAGGGATGCCTGACACGGTATTATATCCGTGCGGCTGGTTGTCGGTTTGCCAGGCATTGCTATCAAACGAGGATTCAGTGTCGAGAGTTATTGAGGAATGAGCGACAAGGATTTCGTGTTGGCCTTGGCTTTGCAGAGCACGAGCTGTGCTGCGTTTCAGACTCCTCAGCATATCACGTATCCCAACAAGTCGACTTGTTCTTTTCTTCTTCGGAGTTCCGGAAGGTGGATTGGTCATAGCTGATTCATCGGTAGGAAGGGTAAGTGTGCTGTCCATTGCTTCATCCGCTTCTCCCCATTTCGATGAGACATCAGGAACGTCCAGCTGCGCGCCTTCTTTCACTGATTCTGCGTTGTTCAGCATCTCCTTCAAAAGATACAATTGCCGGTGTGCTAAGTCATGGCGACCCATTGCTGCGCGCCAGGACACAAGCGGAGGCGGAGTACTTGCCAATGCGCTCTTCGAACTCTTCGGGTCGGGTTGTGAAAAGTCGGTCTTTCCTTCGTCTCCTGAAAGTGTCACTGCTCGCTCACGAGTTCTATTCCGTTCAGTTGATTCACTACAGCCATCAGAACGAGACGGAACCGGCCGCGAAACCGGTTCCGCGACGTTCCCAGTACCCAATTCAATGAGCAGATCCGCACATTCCCAAGCAATGCTGTACTTAGCATCGATGGCTTGAAATCCCGAAGCGAGAGCTTTGTAATCGATTCTAGGAGGCGGAGGGTTCGTCCTTGATCTTGTTCGCGAATTGGAACGCGAAAGACTGAAAAGACTACCTGTCGGCGATGTCGCACGAGACAGAGGGCAAGGACTATCAAGGATGCCCTGAACTCGCGCGGCAATCGCAAAATAACTAGTTCGAAGTTCTTGCATCTCTAATGACGCATAGCTTAGCACAACTCAGACTAGACAAAGATAAATCTTACGTTCAACGCGGGCGGCGAACTCTCGGACCCGGCCTAAGTCCCTCTTCAAGCCGTCCTGAACCCGACTGATTCTACTGGGTATCTTCAGGTCACCTAGCGAGTTCCTTCGGAAGACGTTTGCGTTTCCATTTGCAGCGTCATTCTCCGGATGGCCTGTACCAATTGGAAGAGGCGAAGCACGACCGAGAGATGCGATTTGAGAAGCTGAACCAAGGCGCGAGACAGGAGCGCTTTGACTCAGAGACGAGGAAGTTGCGAATGAAGAAGATTTGGAATGCGTGAGGACAGGCAATTCACCGGACCGCCGATGGCTTCCTGCAGAGGGCCAATTACGTGGTGGACTAGCAACCGGAGATGCGACGTCTACGTGTATAGCCTCTACAGCCAGGGACTGGGAGATCGTAGATGGTTCCTTTGCTAACGAGTCAGAACGTATGTCTTGATGAGAAGGAATAGAAGGAACTGGAGGTATTCCCAATACAGGACTCTGCGCGTGTACTTGTTCGTGGGTCGGATTTTGCTGTCGCAGCTGCGAGTGAGCACTGTTGAGGCTTATGCGGCGCAAGCTTCCCATGAATCCCCTATGACCGACTTTTTCGTCCGAACCTTTGTCTGAATGAGCCAAATCTTCGCTGCTCGGGGCTGTTCCTGTTGAACCGGATGCACTAAAACTTCTCCCGCTTGCGCCGAGACTTGGGGCGAGCGTAACACGCGATCCGCTTTCCTTCACGGCTGATCCAGAGAAGTGACGGGGCACAACTGAACGCGTTCTACTAGAACCGAGAGCTGATGGACGTGGGTTAGAGCCGGGAAGGCGTGGTCTGAGTCGAGTTGGTGTTTCTCCACTCAATGGCGTTGACACTTGTCGACGAGTCAGCCCATGCATGGACATTCGAGATGAACTGCCGTCAGATGAGTCCTTCCCACGTTCAGGTGAAGAAGCCGACGGCGACTTCTTAGTCGTGAACTTCTGACCGAATGCACGAATCCTGGCTCTGCGCGGTGAGGCCGTAAGTCCTGCTTCTGAATCTCCGGATTGGCTACTCTCTGTTGTCATTGATACTGATTGTGGGATTGCAACCCGCAAATGCCCTCTTTCCCTAAACTCTGCACGGGTTACGTCCTGGACTTCGGTCACGAGGTTTGGACGCGCGCTGCCCGTCGGGTCCGCTTCCAACCCATTCGAAGAACCGCGAAAAAACTGATTCGGACTCGGAGTCTGCGTAGGACCAGTGTGAATGCTCGTTTCAGGAGATTGCAGAAACGGAAAGCTTGAAAGTGGAGGGTGCTGAGCATTCATGACATGAGATCGAGGTCGGGGTGTCCTATTATTATCAAACCGGTCTGATTCTGCATCACGCGCTCTCGTCGGGAACGAGCTAGGGGGAGCTGCATCTGCAGGGGACCGCATATTTTGATCATTCGGTCCTGAACTAGATTCTGCACCCGTCGTGGTACTTGCGCGTTTTCGGCCCCAGCGTCTAATACTGCCTAGACGCGCCAATAGAGGACTTTTGCTTGCGGATGTCGGCGACAGAGGTACAGACGGTGTGGATGACGCTTGAGCAGAAGACGACGGAGTCACTGGCGGCACTGCAGTCGCTCCGTTCGTCGACGGCGGGGGAGTGCATGGCCTAGAACCTGGTGTCGAGGGACGATGAAAAACCGGTTCGGCCACTGCCTTGTCATCAAGTTCGAGAATACTAGAGTCCAAATGCGGAGGCCTGCTTTTCTTTCGCAGACGTCGGCGCTCTCTGGGCGTTATATCTGAACCTTGCGGAAAGCGATTAGGGTTTATGAATTTCTGCTGCAGCGGAGAAGTCGGGGATGACTCAGCGGAGTGCGTACGCCTGAGGGAAAGAGCAAGATGTGCTGTTGAGCCGTATGTCGAATCTCTGTCACGTTGTCCTCCGGACGTCGTAGTTGCAGGAATCGAGAAAACCGAATGGCTTGGTGAAGAACGCGTAAATGGCGATGGAGGAGACGCGTATGGTCCAGACGCGTCACCTGAAGGGATTGTGGGGAGAAATGTTGGCAGAGGAGGCAACGGCGGTAACGGTGGAAGAGGTTCGTTAGAAAGCGAGCTTAAGGGCTTTCTCCGAGATCGCGATGTCACTGTCTTGTCTTCTTCGTCATTACGATCGAAGCCCATCTCACGATCGAAATCTTCCAACTCATCATCCGATGTATCCCATGCAGGACTCAGAGGCTTTCCTCCCCGAGATCGCTTTGAACGTGCACTTGGGCCTCCACTTGGACTACTCGTCACTATACCCATCTCAAAATCTTCGTCCCAGTTTTCTTCCACCAGTTCTTCGCTTGTTTGGGCACGCATCGGCCCCCGATGACGACTTGTAGGATTCGACGCTGACGGCCTTGCTGGAGAATCGGCAGAATCGAGAAAATCGTCGTCCCAGTTTTCTCGACCTTCCTGTCTGCTGAGTCGTTTAGGCCCAAGCGCGGTACGCTGGCGCTGCGAGGCGGGTGATTCAGACCAAGTACGAAGACCGTCGGTGACATTACGTTGCGGGGTCTGAGGAGAATGAAATTGGACTACTCTCGTCAGCAGCTTTTCGTGAAGACATGTACATGTTGATGATCATACCCGTATCCTCATTGTCAGATCCGGACTTGCACTTCCTATCGTTCTTTGCGGATGAGCTTGTAGCTGGGCGCTTGGAAGACTCCGTGCTGGGTGCCTCTAATCGGAACTCGTCATCCCAGTTTTCGGACAGCGCTGCGACTACAGTTGATGATCAAAATGGAGACGCGGAATAAGGAATAGACGTACAATTGATATTCTTGCATGGCTTTTTCAAAGGAGACGAAGCCATCATTCCAGAGAAAGGTCAGAAATGAAGTCGAGCCATTGCAGTCTGGTCGTCGTCCGGTCGGTGATGATCAGTGACAGTGAAAAATAAGGATTCGCGGCAGTTAAATAATGAAGAGTTTAATTTGTACTACGTACAGAAGAGTCACGTGCCAATCCTGAGACATAAGAGACAAACAATTTGAATGATAGTCACACCAACTCTGTTTTCTATGCAAGCCACCATGTTGAACAGTGTGCTATACTTTGTTTTGTATCCTGGAGACATTAATATCAGACCGGAAGAAGTAACTCTGGAGAAAGAGGTGCTTGTTTCTCACCTCTATGATATGATTTATAATAAGCACAAGAAAATATTTGAGTGTCTCGGTTGTGATCACAGCAAACTTATCATGTACAGGTGAATTGATAGATTCCTTTGTCTCATGTCATGTTGTGCTTATCCAAAGAAGCCATCTGATTTACTGCCTTTTTCATAAGTGTTGTCACACCCTGTGTCTCATGTGCTCTGACACATCTGAGCCAAAACAGCAAAAACTCAAGTAAATGATGCTTTTCTCTGTCAATTCTGCATGTTTCATGACCAGTTAGCACTCGAAAAAAAGTGCTAGCTCGTGCATGTAGATGTATGTAGAAATATTTGTAATTTGTTGTCTGTGTGTGTCGGAACAAAACAAACAACTTCACCGAGCCTTGCTCCAAAGGATTATCTGGACTGCTTGCAAAATTATTCCTCCTCATACAAGCCATAACAATTTTTTCTTCTGGTCTGTAAATTAAGTCTATATACATGGCACTGCTCTGACAAAGTTTTGCATCATTTCGNAACTTCACCGAGCCTTGCTCCAAAGGATTATCTGGACTGCTTGCAAAATTATTCCTCCTCATACAAGCCATAATAATTTTTTCTTCTGGTCCGTAAATTAAGTCTATATACATGGCACTGCTCTGACAAAGTTTTGTGTCATTTCATCCAGTGTTTGTGTAGGAAACATCAGACAATTTCATCAACCCTTGTTCCAGCAGGTCATCTGGACTGTTCAAAAAATCATTCCTCTTCACACAAGCCGTCATAGTTTTTCTCTTGATCTGTAAATTAGGCCTATATNTGTCCAGTGTTTGTGTAGAAAACATCAGACAATTTCATCAACCCTTGTTCCAGTGGGTCATCTGGACTGTTCAAAAAATCATTTCTCTTCACACAAGCTGTCATAGTTTTTCTCTTGATCTGTAAATTAGGTCTATATACCTTGCAATACTCTGGTAAGCTTTCGATCTGTTCCATGCAGAATTTGTGCAACAGTGCAAGTGTCTTTTGTCTCTGCAGCATTCTCAGGAACTGTCATTTGAAGGCAACAAATTTCAAACTTGCTTGTATCTGAAGAAATCATTATGGTATTCATTCCATATGCTCGATGTGGTGCTTCTATTTATGCAATCTATGAGAGACTGTGGCTCACTCCTACCTGCATCGATTTCTACACCTTTCCGTCACATCTGGATCATCACAATGCTTCTTCGCCGCAGCCAGATAACATATCTAGTATGCATGAGCAGAACAAGAGGCAGTGAATGCTATACTGCCACAGGTGACAGTATGGAATCAACACAGTCCAGAGATGCAGTCAGACAATAAATCCAGTGGACCCACTATTAATTCTACTTATAATCACAGACACCTGGCTGCGCCTNGTAATAGTTGAGAGAAAAGAATCCCTCTTACATTTGCTATCTACCAGCTATATAAACTAAACTACACATGAGAAAAATGTGAAAATAAAAGCTAACTAAATGCATAGAGTCATGCTTATATAAGCTATTAGTAAAATACTCAGTAATAGGGTTCTGCACATAACATCTGCAATATGCTGCAGAACCCTACTTAGGAAAGCAGAGTGATGGTTACTTTGTCACATAGCCTCACTTTGAGAATATACCTCTGCATAAGCCAGGACTTATAACCCAAGATGAACCTAAGAAAATCTGCTACTCTTATTAGACAAGGATGATAAGATAGTCTTGACATTATATTAGGTAACAGCCTAACACCCCTATCACTAAAGCTTACAAATTAAGAGATAACCTTAATGAGCAAGAGAATCCATTCCTCAGATAATTTAAGGAATGAGCAATGATATAAAAATAAGTGAGTGTATAGTCAGAGATCTAATAAATGTTAAGGCAAGAGGCCTCTACAGAAGAACTAGCTATCTATATAGTTTACAAGCCTAGAAAGAGACTACTGACTAAAAAAAGGAGTGTGAGGTCATAGAGTACAAGGTTAGGTCATTTGATCAGATGGATCAAAAGAAACAAGAGAAAATATTGAAGTGAGGTAATAGGGGTAACTAATGAGCCAACTAAGTGACATGTGATATCAGATAAGAAAGGACAAGATAAAAGAATGATCAGATGAGTATAAGTGATAATGATAAAAGGAAAAAGAAAAGAAAAAGAAAAAGAAAAAGAATATATGCATATATGACTTTTACACTATATTTGAAGGACTTCTGCAGCTGTCTGCTGGAGTTCCATCTCAGACTTCCACTCTTATCCTTGTTTACCATATCTTATCTATTAGACAAGATACTATTAGCCACAGCTCTAATAATACTCATCTATAATCTATTTAACTTTATAGACATTCTACTTTTTGTCTATGGGGTTTAGGTACTCAAGGGCCTAGTTTAAGAATTGGGCATCATTATTGGGGGTGTATTGCTAGAGTTGGCTTGCATAGAATCTCAGGAATGTCTGCTGCAAGTCTAGAAGCTTAAGTGCATACTTAGACTTTATAGAGTTGGCACCTATGATAAAATATAGTCTATCATAGCATAGCATGAACTTGACAATCTGCCCAGGCTCCTCTGCCTTATAGTCTTAGTGACAATTGTGAGTTGAGAGCATTACTCTATCTTAAACCTTAAATGAGTTATCCAAAGATCTTTGCAAATTCGCATAATATGCCTGCTTTATTTTTGCTGCAAGTAGGGCATCCTGAGCATCAGCTACATCTCTTTATAACTAGAACAATAGCTCCATTATCCAAATAGCTTTATCCTCCTCAACTAAGATATTTGTAGATAACTCCAGATGCATTAAGAGTAGAATTATATGAGGTGAGAATCCTAACTGGAGTTGAAAAAGAAAGTAGTCAGTAGATGCATTTATCATATTCATTATGTAGAAATATACTTAGAGCAGACATTGGACCCAATCATTCTAGTCTTAGTTTATAAAGTATTAAAGGAGCTGGTTAATTATCTTGTTGGTCTATTTACTTGCTCTATCAGTCTTCAGATAATATGCAGTTGACATTTTAACCTTGACACCTACCAGCTGATGTAGAGCATTTAAGAACTGGGACATGAACAGCCAATCTTGATCTAATATAATCTTCAGAAGGAGGCTATTCTCACAATACTACTTGTCAAAAAACATCTAGGCAAAGTCCTTCATTATCATATCTATCCAGATAGGCTTGATATAAATGTCAACACCTTCTAGTCAGTTTGTCATAGTTGCAATACCATTATAGCTCTGGTCTTTAAGTAGCAGGCCAATAAAGTCAATGACAATACTTTAGAAATATTTCTTGAGCACTAACAATAGGTGTAGGGGTTTGCTAGATGTTTAGTCAGGCTTTTATTATGTTAATATAACTTGCAGTCCAGGATATAAAAGTGCTCCAGTTTCTAACACATGTTGGGCCAATAATAGGTAGCTTGGAGTGTTAAATAACTGAAAAGATCTACTTAAAAACCTGTATCAAGATCAATAGAATCAGCATTCTAAATACAACTAGTAATAAGTCTAGCAATAATACAACTAAACTAACATCTACACAACTAAGGCAATAGTCACTGATATCAACAGTAATACACAAGTGCCTAAAAAGCATGTAATAACTATGTAACCCTATAGACTAACTAACACTACTGACTAACAGGTTACCACTATCAGCCTATTACTACTGACCATCACCTTAATACTACCAAACAAGCATCTAATCTGACCTGATCAAAAGAAGTCAAGAAGCAATCAAAACTACTAAAAGCCTAAGAAGTCTAAAATATGACTATTAAAGCCTAACATCTAATGACTTAAGTCTAAAGGCTAACTTAAGCTCAATAGAGATATCACTAGCATTTTAGCACTGTTAGATTTGTACTTAAATATACATAATTCTTTATGAGATATACTTTGTAATATGCCATACTACAAGCAAGATGTGTGACTGCCAGATCAAAGTCTAATATCACATACAAGAAGCACTACATGTTAATCCACCAAATTCTATAGTACTCAAGCAATATGAAGAACTTATTATTACAACTTGAACCCCTTGAGCTACAGACTCAATAACTTGGAGGATACTAGAATGGTACAAGCCAGAGCTGTACAATCTATGTCTAGCTTTTGTAGTATAAGCAAATCTTTATTTACCAAGAAATGTAAACCTGAACACCAAGTACCTACAACTAGTACTCTAGTAAAAGATATGACATTACATTTACAGCATTTGACTTTTAAATAAAGTATGGCTAGTTACTTGAACATAACTGCATCCCCCAGTAGAACTCATATAGTTTATAGTATGCATTGGACTATACTCTACAATAACCTGACATTTTAATACTAATGCACAAGCTATACTTACACCCTTCAGACTACAAGATAAACAGTGAAGAGTCATATATTAAGCTGCCTACATTGTACTAAGAGCTACAATCTTATCTAATAATGAACTTAACATCATAATAGATTACTGATAGTGGAGCTTTCTATATTAGATTAGCATCTCTATTGTCTTAGTTAGCAACTTCACAGAATTCTATCATAAACAAGATATGTTAGAGCAGAGTGGCACTTAGTGAAGCAGAATAATAAAAGAAGTGATATAATAGTGAAGTGAAGTGGAGAAAGGTAGAGTAAGGTGAAGTAAAGTGGAGAGAAGATGAGTAAGAAATAGGATAGAAAAATTATCTAAAAAGTATAAATAGTATTAGAAGTAAGTCCTCTTTCCCTCATCTTTTAATCCTCTTAACATACTAGTGATATTATCTTCACACATGATCCACTATATGCTTTGTACTACTATATCTCTTGGAAATTTCAATCTGTTTTTGCTCTATCTTATCTCTAAAAGCATCCATAACTTAAATTGTGACTAGAAAGGTTAGTAAGGGAACTACATAGTACAGCTAAATGTAGGTAGATAGATTACCTCTGCATAATATACCACTGCTTAGATAAAAAGAATCAAAACTGGTATAAACCTAAATCTATATCTCTAACAACTGAAAACAAGATCTATTTCTTATTTTGAGAAGAACTAGGCCTCATATGATATAATTTTCTTATCTGAAGAGTTAAAGGAACTGTATAAAGTGATTGACAGTTTTATAGCTAGTGGCGAGCATTACTCTGAAACAGATGCTAAAATATATTAACAAATAAATATGTTGTCCATAAAGGATAGAAAAGTGATTATAGTTTAAAACCTAGGAAACTAGCAGTAATACATATACAATTGTGCAATGTAGTGATATATTATATTGTTTTGTATTTAAAAAAAGGTGTATTACAATGTACCAATTGCTATACCTGTTTCTATACTAATTCCTGCATTCTATAGATATAGCCAATCTTTGTTAGTCATACAAATAGGTCTAGTCTTTCACCTATTATATATTTGCAGATTTGATCTATAAGAGATATCTTATTATAAGTTTATTATTGATATCTTTCTCAATCTCCTTTCTGCTAGCTAAAGTCTTCTCGTCAATATGAAGCCAAGTCTTCTCAAAATTGAGCTTGTCATATCTTACAATGTCTAAAGCTAGTAAGGAGCATAAAGGTTCTTATAAGATATCTATCTTGTGCTCATCTTGTGCTCTGTCTATGCCCACTCTGCTCCTATAGCACACCCTCTATATGCCCTTTATATACTCTCTTTCCACCTATGATTTGCTCTCAATGTACTTTATAATCTCTCTTACTATACCCAAATGTCACCTACTTATCATATATATAATCATCAGGAATGATATTTAAAGTGATATTTAAAATATAGTATATTAAGATATGTAAATATTGAAAAGAATATTTAGCTTAATGATATTCTATTTAGATATTCTTAATATTGATAAGCATATTACAAAATATATTGATCACAATTATATAATAAATATCAACATCTAAGAGATGCAAAATGATGAATATCAGCTGACCATATATCCTTTCTGATATTTATTATATCCTAAATGTGGATATACTTTATGATATTTTGATATCTAATTGCATATCTTAAAAAATATCTTTATCAATAATATGTTGTGTAAGATGCATCAACAACACGTGATTTCGGCTTTTGCCAGAGCAGCGGCAACCAGACAATCACGTGACGCCATATAGTACAGAAACTAAAGCAAGAAAAATAAAAATAAGAGTGCTACCGTACTATATCAATGAGCATGTTTGGCATTTTGAACCTCATCGCAAACACAGGCAGCACGGCCCGAGACTGGTGCATGCTTGAGCGGAATATTCTTTCTCATATCAAGCTTGGCCTGCTGCTGTCTCTCCTCTCCGCTTCCATTCTCCTTGATGCACGACTTTCTGGCTCCAATGAGTCTGGCTCTGATCCAGGACCGCGCCATTCTCTTCCTTCATACTTTCCAATAGCGCTGGTTCTCGCATTGTCGGCTCTGCTGGCTCTTCTGGCAGGAACATGGGAGTATTGGTCTTCAGATAGGGATATGAGGACACAGCGCGCCTTCATGGTGGCAAGCAAGTGGGTTCTTTATCGCAAGTCCAGCTCCAAACATGACTACTGACGCACCCCCTTCAGGCAGGACATTGCTGCGATGAGTATAGTATCGGGAATTATATTCAGCCTTTGTTTGGTATTCCTCATGGATAGTACCATCGCCTGAGCCTTGACACACTCGCATAAAATACGAAACTGTAGCTGTCATCCAACTGCATCACTGGAAATATCAATCGTCCACCCCACCCAACTAACGTATACAGTATATGCGCGTACCAACGATGTACTGATAGTACTATATGCCGTCACATTAATTATTTGACCGTAAGAACGAATCACGTGACGTTCGATGGGCTTGACGCGCTTTCACGGTTCGACGAATGCATGTTTGTTGTTCGCCTTCAGTCAGCGTGCATCTTAGCCGAGCACGATCAAAGCACCTGTTGTCTTTTATTTAATGGACAACTCTGGAAGACGACCGGATCTCAAGAAGAAGCTCGTTGTAGTTGGTGATGGTGAGTGATCGGGTACTTCGGTGACTTCTGCCTCTCATGGGCTGGGCTGTGTTCACCAGGCGGTTGCGGAAAGACGTGTCTTCTCATCGTTTATGCCGAAAACAGATTCCCGGAGGTAGGGTTCTCATCCTGTATGGTTCTCCTGTTGACAACCGCCATCAGGCATATATACCTACTGTCTTCGAGAACTATGTGACGTTAGTGAACTTCGACGGTAAATGTATCGAGCTCGCTCTTTGGGATACCGCAGGACAAGAAGAATACGATAGATTGCGGCCATTGAGCTATCCGGAGAGTGATGTTATCCTTATTGTTTTCTCGGTCGATTTCCCTACGAGCTTGGCAAACATACAGGATAAGGTCCGTGCTTCTTAGCTCCTAGGACCGAGTAATTCTGCCCGGTAATTGAACTGAAAGAGCTTCTCATCTTTTGCTCTGTAGTGGTATCCGGAAGTTGCGCATTTTTGCGAGGACACTCCATTAGTTCTGGTAGGGACGAAAATCGATCTTAGACGCGACGACCAAACACGCAGAATGCTTGCCGCTCAAGGACAAAGCCCGGTGACCACGGAGGCAGGCGCTAGGGTCGCCAAAGAAATCGGAGCAAAATACGTGGAGTGCTCCGCAAAAACAGGCGCAGGCGTGCAGGACGTTTTTAATCTTGCACTGAAAGAGAGTATGAGAGGACGATGGGGAAGGATAGTTCGACAGCGACGATGTGTAATCTTATAGCATTATATTCTGACCTCCTTCCACGTCGCTCCTTCCCTGTCTTGTATACTGTATAGAGGACTATGCGCAAATGTAGATTATAAATTACTCGATGAAGACTATTTGAAGTGCAAAGTGAAAGCATGTATAGCATGGACCGGATGAACAGAGTGAGAAGGGAAACATAGACGGGTGCATTATCGTCACTGCACTGAGGTGCTAATGTTCACCTTCAATACTTTCAGCAAATCACACACTCGTCCTTGGCTTGTTGTCGTGTCGGCCTAACAGTCAAGCCTCGTTTGTTGCCGATTCGCTTCAGCTCTGTCAGACGGTTCATGGCGCGTTTATTTCCCTGGGCTTGAATCGGAGCTTGAGTCACATGAAACATGGATATGCAATCCATCCACTCACCAGCTGCTCGCATATACCATCTTTTTGCTAACTCGATATCTTGCTTAACGCCGATTCCAACCTCAGAGAAATATCCTACAGCATATTCGGCTGTACTTAGACCCTTGTTTGCTGCCCTTCGAGCCCAAAGATAAGCCTCGGAATCGCTTTGTTTCAGCACGCCTTCGCTTCCCGTCAGATACCATCCACTTAAGGCTAACTCAGCTTCGGCGTTGCCTTTTTCCGCTGCCTTGGTATACCATCCAATAGATCGTCGAGGATCCACCGGACATGTTAAGGTACCATACTCGTAGCACTGGCCGAGCTTGAATTGAGACTGGGTATAACCAAGTTGTGCCGCCTTGGTGAAGAGGTTCTTCGCGTATAGAGGATCGTATGGAACAATCTTAGAATCCGGGTTTTCATGAAGCAACGCAAGTTCGTGAACTGCATGGGGATTATCTTCGTCTGCCTGTTCGGCTGCCCTACGAAGCCAAGAAACCGCTTCTCGAGGGTTACTTGGTTGACCTAAACCTCCGGACAATAGGACCATACCGAGCTTAAACATTGCCGCTGTGTCCCCGAGAGAAGCCGCCTTCCTATAAAAAGCGAACGCACGCGGAGGTTCTCGCCTCGTTCCCGCCCCGATCTCATTGCATACCGCCACTCGATACGCTGCTGCAGCATGGTTCTGCTTAGCAGCTTGTAGGTATAAATGGTACGCGCGCTCGTGATCGACTGGCAAGCCTAACATTCCAGTTCCATGACAGTTCGCCAAGAAAAATTGAGCTTCTGCATACGGGTCTCCCTGGGTCGCTAATCTTCTGAAAACTTTCAAAGCCTCCTGCACTAGAAGCTCCCGAAACTTGCGGACTGCCCTCTGATCCGCGGCATTCGAACCGATGTGCCTCGCTGCATCGATCAGATACCTCGCATAACGAAAATGAGCTTCGGGGTCCGGATCGTTTTTGATACGTTGCCGATATTCATCGATGAATTCCTTTGTGTATGGGGGGGAGCTCAAGTCTACTGCCTTCATCTTCCGCGTCCCAAGACTCACGGAACCTGTAGTACCCGAACGATGTAATGAAGGACGAGAACTATTTTCCGACATAGTTCTTCCGTTGCTGAATGTGGAAGCACCGTCATCCAGAAGACCAAGCTCCTGGCTAGTTATCTGGTCTTCATTTGCTCGTGAAGAGTTGGAAGGAAAATGATATAAGGAGTATCCGTCATGCATACTCGCTTGGGCCGTGGAAGTTTGAATGATAGTGTGCTCAGGTAGGCTAGGCCGATTATCAATCGAATAGGCAGGCGCATCATCGACAGGTGGTCCTCCGCCTAGTACATTAGAAGCCGCGGCGGTAAATGGATCGAATACACCCACTGGCGAGCGAGCACGGTAGGATGCAGAATAATCATGCCCACTTAACCATGGACGACCATCCTCCTGAAGCGGGATTGATGATATGTCTGTAAACGTGTCCGCGTCGTATGCATAGGCCTCATAATCCGCCGTCGTTGATTGCGGAAAACTCGAAGCTACTCTGTCTACATCCGGGTAAATTTCCCTGTTTCCAGTTCCATCACTTATTGCCAGGTCAGTTGCTGATGTCTCGCTCATAGATATCCTATTGACTCCATCTGATAAATCGTAAAGACCATTTAGGTTTGAACTCTGCAGAGAAGCAGGAGAGGAAGAACGATCGGAAGTCTCAGGAGAAGTCAAAGTGGTAGGTGCCATAGGCGCGGCTAGAGAGCCGAAAGATGTGGAGCACAAGACTGAGTGTTCTAGAGAACGCATTATGATAGAGCGATGGTCTCACCGTAATAATCGTCTCCGGTCCCATTCCTTGTGGGTAGACGAGGCCTGAAAGTTTGGGGCCGTTCGTCATCTAGTCGCTCATGACTAGTGTCTACGTGGCGTAAATATGCTGGGTGGGGAGGCAATCCTCCGTCAGTCGCTTGTGATTGGGATTTGTACAATTGAACTGGAGACTGTACATCTGACATGAGGGACGACGTAAAGAATGTGTTAACGTCGAGCTCTGGCGCTCTCATGCGACGCTTATGTAAGCATGTGTCATTAGATCATTTATGCACAGCAGGCAAACCATTATTTAGACCTGGAATAAATTCATAACTAAATGACAAATGGAATTTGAAATAACAAAAGGGATTAAATTTCTTTATGTATTTCTCACATGACTTTACTTGTAATTTACTGCCTTTTTCATAAGTGTTGTCACACCCCACGTCTCACGTGCTCTGACACATCCGAGCCAAAACAGTAAAAACTCAAGTAAATGACACTTTTCTCTGTCAATTCTGCATGTTTCATGACCAGTTAGCACTTGAAAAAAAGCGCTAGCTTGTGCATGTAGATGTATGTAGAAATATTTGTAATTTGTTGTCTGTGTGTGTCAGAACAAAACAAACAACTTCACCGAGCCTTGCTTCAAAGGATTATCTGGACTGCTCGCAAAATTATTCCTCCTCATACAAGCCATAATAATTTTTTCTTCTGGTCCATAAATTAAGTCTATATACATAACACTGCTCTGACGAAGTTTTGCATCATTTTGTCTAGTGTTTGTGTAGGAAACATCAGACAATTTCATCAACCCTTGTTCCAGTGGGTCATCTGGACTGTTCAAAAAATCATTCCTCTTCACACAAGCCATCATAGTTTTTCTCTTGATCTGTAAATTAGGTCTATATACCTTGCAATACTCTGGTAAGCTTTCGATCTGTTCCATACANCCTCCTAGATAGCTGGCATTGCTCTAGCTATACAGTACGGGCTCAGCAGCACTCAGCCTTTTCAGCACCTCTGCTTGAGCAGGCTGCCAGCTATAATAAAATGAGAGTATTTGAAGATTACTTACCTACCAAAAGCAAGTGTAGCTGAGTCTAAACTAGAGCCTGGAGAGCAGCTATGGCTTAGAAAAGCAGGGGACTAAGGGTGGGGACTTAGATGCTAATTACAAAGAGGGAAGGAATGTGTATGCATCCACAGTCAATGTGTCCACAGTCAGATGCTATACAGCAGTATCACATATTAATTACTATATACATCTATTGCCAACTATACCTGCTATTATGGCGATGGTCTACACAAGTTACTTTAATGCTTCTACCATCATTGGCCTAGCTATTTCTAACCTCTTTTGCCAACCTTACTTCAAAGTCCTTCACTATTCTGAAGAATTCATCCTCTGTACTCATAAGAGCATTAGAAGCAGCCTCCTCTATGCAATTTACAACACATCTTAGTACACTCCTGATTAGTAGATAGTCTAATATAAACTCCCAAGTCTTTTGCTATACATCTGTATTGTCTGAGTAGCACTCAGGTTGTAGCTAATTGATGTGTGCATTTATGATGAGTAGATATGTGAGGTCCTTATTTGTTACACCCTTGAGTGTAACTTTAGGCTTACTCAGCCCAACCCTCTCCTCTGCATTCAGTAGTATATCTAAACCACAGTATTTTATTAAAGAAGCAAGGCATTTTGTGAGCATAATGAGTAATGTATTGTGTAGGATGTTTGTACTTGTTCTGCCAAGATAATGCACTTGTAGCAGCCCTACGAGTATTTTCTTCATGGATAAGAGAGAATAGAAGTGAGCTCCAATTATCGTTAAATGAACTAGCATAACAACAAAGTGACTAGTTCTAGGCTTCATTAAGCTGCAGTAAAGTGTGAGCCATGTTAAGATGGGTTAGAGGAGGTTACTTACAAGGTATCTCCCCTTTCCAGCAGTACAGCATCACATGTTAGACATCTGTCATGTTCTTCTTGTCAGCTTATTAGAAATAGTCAAAAGTCACAAGGGATAAAGATTAGTTTTCTGCTATTAATCACATGGAGTGCCATCACCATCCCTGTAGTGTTGATATACTAATCTAACCAGGCTAATCTTATGCTGGCCAGCAGCCAGAACTTGCTAAATTGTTAGGAGGACAGGGGGTAGAGAATATATATAGCTTGTTGTCGTACATGAACAACTATTATACAAAGAACTTTGATGTATTATCAAGAGGTCTGAAAGGGGTAAGATTAAAACAAGCATTGTATAGAGGTGGGTAGTTATAGGGCTCACCTTTCAAAAATGTCTCCACTTAGAGGCATATCTAAAAAGTTCAGAGGGTGAAGGTAGCTAAGCTTGTCTATCTTTAGCTCTGCCCTAAGCTTAGCAGGCTTCGAAGGTCTCTTCTAAGACTTAGCACTCATTCTTCCTTCCTTTATACTTGTATTATATGCTGCTAGCTTATTTTCATACTTCACCCTGTCTTTCTCCTATCTCTTCATGTCTTCCCTGTACTTCTTTAACACCTCATCCCAGCTCTTTTTATCAGCTTCAGTAGTATGAGCAAAGTCATAGCAGTTTCTCCTCACTTGCTTGAATAAATTCTCCACCACCTCTGTCTCTGTGCAGTCTTGATTTATGTTAGTAGGTGACCCATAAGTATAGTAAAAAATGTAGGCACACTGTTTACAGAGATTGGCATCTTAGTATTGAAGGTCTCCCTCATACCACACCTTACACAATCCTCAAATGCCTCTAGATCCCTTCCATGCTATTTAATAAGTATATGTCCACTTCTAAATGCACTGCGCTGCTCAAGAATCTTCAATTTTTCCCATTGGTCTATTAAGTAAACTTGTACCATTGTGTACAGTGTAGTCTAATAGCTCATGTCTCTCATAAGAGACTTAATATGTCGGGCAAGAACTCACTAAAAGAGAAAGATCAGTGTCAGAGGTGAGAAGTGGAGAGTAACTATGCATCTGACGTACTCTCTTGTCCTACGAATAAATAGTGAAGCTTTCTTTCTCCTATTTGAGTCTATAGGTTTTCAACTTTACTTCCTTTTTGGATGTCTTTTCTATTTGCTTGAATTTGATAACTGGGACATTGTAAATAGATATGAATTCTAGTTTTTTCTTTTAGAAAGTTAGCCTAATGAGGCAATAATGCAACTTGAGACTGCACTAACCTTAAAAACAGCCCAGCTTTGCCACTCTAGATCTGTAGCTTGTCTATATACATCAGGGATTGGCAGGCTTGCTGATGCTTGATAGCCAGTTTTATTTGATTCAATGAGCACCACCAATGCTAGGGTGTGCTGGCCATTACAAGTTAACCTACTAATACTAGCTATGATCTCCTCTTTATAGATATTGGCATCACCTTACGATTCTGCAAATCTCTCCACATCTGCTCTTCTCTCTTCATCTACAATCTTCTCACTTCTGCCTTCTTTCTCTTCATTGCTACTAGCATCATTATCAATAACCATCTTCATGCTCTTGTGTTTCTTATGCCCTGCCTTCCTTTGTCAGCTGATGGCTTTTGAACTCTCTTCTCTAGTCCTGATGCACTTAGAAGAGTAGAAGTTGTTATCCCTATTGTTGTCCACTATGCATTTGCTCAATGGCTCCAAGGGAGCCCCAACTGGGATCTGTGACCATGATGCTAGCTTTATGGGCTTTAGCTAATAAGGCTTTCTACTATTATTTTGCACCTGTGAGTATACGTCGCATAGGACTCCATCAACTATAACTGAGCCATCACCTAGCAAGTTTATGCCTTTCATATCATTGACTAGGGTTTGACAGATCACAGAAAGCAAGTGTCAATGAAGGTACATTGTCTCATCAGTGGTTTCTTTCAGCATCCTTTTCTATTTCTTAGGTGTCACCTTGCTGTCTCTGACTAGCACTCTTAAGTTCTCAAACTCTGCATCCTTATTTAAACTATCATCACTTAAGCCATCATCACTTATAGGAGAGTGCTCTGGGACTATCAGAGAAATGCCAGGTGTAGGGTGGGAGGAAGCTCTGCTAGGAGGAGGGCTTTGTTCTTGGATGTAGACTTGAGCACCTAGAGCACTCGTGCTTTTCTCATTCTAGAGAGAGTCACATTCTTCTTAAATAGTGGAAATACTAGCTTTATACACCTTTGCACTATAAAGAGTCATGCCAATTACTAGCCGTGACAGCATATACTTGATATGCATTCTCATCCTGTCTCTCTTAAGTCTCTGAGCAGTAGCAGTCTATACTTCAATGTTAGTGCAGAACTGATAGAATATATGTAGATGTACCTAGGTGAGGGCGAATAAAATAATCCACTCATGGGAACTGCTAATGATAGAGCTACCCAAAAGGGTAATTGGCAATATCATTGATATAATATATAGTGGGTAAAGCAGTTGAAAGTCCCCCACAGTCTTCTTTTTCATGATATTTTTAGTGTTCTTCAAATTTGAGCTGTTGTATGTATTATGCTCTGTTCAGTCTGTCTTAGAAGGGGAAAATGCACTTGAGTAGATCATATAGCCTTTTCATTGAGCCCTTCTTTGAACAGATCTGTTCACCTCTCTGCCAGTGGCATCAGTCTAAGCTCCATACATACATAAAATTAACTCACTAGTATCAAATTACATAAGCCAAGTGTGGCACAGCAGAAGTTAGTAAAGATCATGCTGGCTCTGGCACTACCTCAGGTCTTGTTCAGAGCCTGAATCAGAGATTGTGAAACCTTATCTATCTGTCCAGGGCTATCACATTCTGGCCTAGCAGAGCTAGGATTGCTATCATTGTTACCAGAAGCCACATGAGCTTATGAATCTGCATCAACGTCCATCTTATCATTACCAGAGTCAGGCTGAGGTAGGGTTTACACAGAAACATCTTTTAAGAGGGATGGTATCAGCTGGGAGCTATAGTTGGATTCTATCAGAGGCTTTACAACATCCATAGAATCAGTGCCCTCAATGAACCCTGCCCTTACCTAATCAGAGATTGTATTGCCTTTGCTCCAGGGGAAAATGTATTAGTTATTATTGTACCTCCAGATGTGTTCCATCACCTCTTTGAACTCCTTACTGCCTTTTTTATAAGTGTTGTTACACCCTGTGTCTTACATGCTCTGATGCGTCTGAGCTAAAACAGCAAAAACTCAAGTAAATAATGCTTTTCTCTGTCAATTCTGCATATTTCATGACCAGTTAGCACTCGAAAAAAAGTGCTAGCTTGTGCATGTAGATGTATATAGAAATATTTCTAATTTGTTATCTGTGTATGTCAGAACAAAATAAACAACTTCACCAAACCTTGCTCCAAAGGATTATCTGGACTGCTCATAAAATTATTCCTCCTCATACAAGTCATAATAATTTTTTCTTCTGGTTCGTAAATTAAGTCTATATACATGGCAGTGCTCTGACAAAGTTTTGCATCATTTTGTCCAGTATTTGTGTAGGAAACATCAGACAATTTCATCAACTCTTGTTCTAGTGGGTCATCTAGACTGTTCAAAAAATCATTCCTCTTTACACAAGCCATTATAGTTTTTCTCTTAATCTGTAAATTAGGTCTATATACCTTGCAATACTCTGATAAGCTTTTGATCTGTTTTGTGCAGTATTTGTGCAACAGTGCAAGTGTCTTTTGTCTCCGCAGCATTCTCAGGAACTGTCATTCAAAGGCAATAAATTCTAAACTTACTTATATCTGAAGAAATTATTATAGTATTCATTCCATATGCTCAATGTGGTGCTTTTATTTATGCAATCTACGAGAGACTGTGGCTCACTCCTACCTGCATTGATTTCCACACCTTTCCATCACATCTAGATTATCACAATGCTTCTCCGCCGCANGTGCAATTGTCTTTTGTCTCTGCAGCATTCTCAGGAACTGTCATTCGAAGGCAACAGATTCCAAACTTGCTTGTATCTGAAGAAATCATTATGGTATTCATTCCATATGCTCAATGTGGTGCTTCTATTTATGCAATCTATGAGTGACTGTAGCTCACTCCTACCTGTATCGATTTCTGCACCTTTCCATCACATCTGGATCATCACAATGCTTCTCTGCTGCAGCCAGATAACATATCTAGTATGCATNAACTTGCTTGTATCTGAAGAAATCATTATGGTATTCATTCCATATGCTCGATGTGGTGCTTCTATTTATGCAATCTACGAGAGACTGTGGCTCACTCCTACCTGCATCAATTTCCACACCTTTCTGTCACATCTAGATCATCACAATGCTTCTCCGCCGCAGCCAGATAACATATCTAGTATGCATAAGCAGAACAAGGGGCAGTGAATGCTATACTGCTACAAGTGACAGTACGGGATTGACACAGTCTAGAGATGCAGTCAGACAACAAATCTGGTGGACCCACCGTCAATTCCCTCACGATCACAGACACCCAGCTGCACCTTGACCTACTTCTCTTTCCTTCCCCATTGCCACCACAGTGGGTCATCCCATACATCTGACCTTATCTCAGTTGCACCACTATGAACTAAGAGGTGAGAAGCAGCAAGCCAAGTAAGTAGCACATACCTTAGCATTTGCGACTGTATCGTATCTACTCACCATTCAATGGTCAAGCAAGTGATGGTGCCAATGGTACTGCTATGTCCTGTGTGAACGCTGTGATCATTACAATCGAACTTTCTCTAATAGAGCCTCCAAGTCAAATGGCTGCACATTCCATCAGCCGTAAATTGATCTTCTATTTCTATAGGCCTCTTGGGCCCTCACGCATGCTCTTCCCAGAATAGAATCCACAGCAAGTGAACCATTGCCGTTATAGTCGTCCACTTTCTCCATTCGATTCACCAAGTAGGCCTTTGTCTGACAGAGATGCTCTTCCATGCTCCTGGAAAAGTTGGATGTTTTGAGGATAGGGACAGCTTACCAGGCTCCACGTATTGTAACTCCTTGGGAGTTCTGATGCCAGACAGGGAGTGTATAGTTCGAGGGGCTGCCCTAGAATACTTTCAAATNATATGCTCAATGTGGTGCTTCTATTTATGTAATCTACAAGAGACTGTGGCTCACTCCTACCTGCATCAATTTCTACATCTTTCTGTTATATCTAGATCATCACAATGCTTCTCTGTCACAGCCAGATAATATATCTAGTATGCATGAGCAGAACGAGGGGCAGTAAATGCTATACTGCCATAGGTGACAGTATGGGATCGACACAGTCTAGAGATGCAGTCAGACAACAAATCTGGTAGACCTATCGTCAATTCTGCTCACAATCACAGACACCTGGCTGCGCCTTGACCTACTTCTCTTTCCTTTCCCATTGCCACCACAGTGAGTCATCCTATACATCTGACCTTATCTCNCAGACACCTGGCTGCGCCTTGACCTACTTCTCTTTCCTTCCCCATTACCACCATAGTGGGTCATCCCATACATATGACCTTATCTCAGCTGTATCACTATGAACTAAGAGGTGAGAAGCAGCAAGCCAGGTAAGTAGTGTTAGGATCAGCATTTTCGGACAAGGTGGTCAGTCCAAGCATACCAGAACAAGTCCTTGCTTTCTCCTTCTGACAATGTATAATTGGANCACCGTCAATTCTGCTCACAATCACAGACACCCGGCTGCACCTTGACCTACTTCTCTTTCCTTCCCCATTACCACTACAGTAGGTCATCCCATACATCTGACCTTATCTCAGCTGTGCCACTATGAACTAAGAGGTGAGAAGCAGCAAGCCAGATAAGTAGCACGTACCTTAGCATTTGTAACTGTATCATATCCACTCACCATTCAATGGTCAAGCAAGTGATAGTGCCAACAGTACCGCTATGTCCTGTGCAAACGCCGNTGCTTCTCCGCCGCAGCCAGATAACATATCTAGTATGCATGAGCAGAACAAGGGGCAGTGAATGCTATACTGCTACAGGTGACAGTACAGGATCGATACAGTCCAGAGATGCAGTCAGACAACAAATCCGATGAACCCACCGTCAATTCTGCTCACAATCACAGACACCCGGCTGCACCTTGACCTACTTCTCTTTCCTTCCCCATTACCACTACAGTAGGTCATCCCATACATCTGACCTTATCTCAGCTGTGCCACTATGAACTAAGAGGTGAGAAGCAGCAAGCCAGGTAAGTAACACGTACCTTAGCATTTGCGACTATATTATATCCACTCACCATTCAATGGTCAAGCAAGTGATGGTGCCAATAGTATCGCTATGTCCTGTGCGAATGCCATGGTCATTGCAATCAAACTTTCTCTAATAGAGCCTCTAAGTCAAATTGCTGCACATTCTATCAGCTGTAAATTGATCTTCTATTTCCACAGGCCTCTCGGGCCCTTGCACATGCTTTTCCCAAAATAGAATCCATAACAAGTAAACCATTGCTATTATGATTGTCCACTTTCTCCATTCAATTCGCCAAGTAGGTCTTTGTCTGACAGAGATGCTCTTCCATGCTCCTAGAAAAGTTGGATGTTTTGAGGATAGGGACAGCTTACCAGGCTCCACACGTCTTCATGCGATCTCGTATACAGAGATAGGGAGTCTGTATCAGCACCCATAGTGGAGAGATGAGATAGGAGAAGAGATATATCAACACTAATGAAGCAATAGGGGGCCACAGGGACCATAGAACAGCAACAAATATAGTGCAAGTAAAGCACTTAGATTGAGCCACACAGAAGCCAGCTCATAGTTGTCGTAGATGCACTCAGCCGCCCCCATCTGCAATGAATGAAAAGGTGTATCTGGACTAGTCAAAGCCACCTGAGCATATGCATCATCATAACTTCACCCAGGCTCCCACTAGCTAGAGATCATTCTGTTTTATTTCTATTGCTGCTGGGAATCTGTTCAGATTTACAGGAATAATCCATTTGAACCACCTTCAGAGCTACCCACAGCGCGTGCAGGAGCCAAAAGACACACAACAGACATGGATGTAAACCAAAGAGGGGAGAAGTAGTTACAGCATGTGTGTCGTGCTGTGTGAGTGTGTGACACCCTTCTGCTTTTGGCATAACCACCATGGCCTGCGGGAAGGCTCTCTCAAATGATGCCTGACAGATCATACAGAATCTGTTTGAGANTCTGCGAGGTTTTACAAAGGAGAGGGACTGTGGACGAGGTTGCAGAGTCAAATCTCTTTGTCTGGAATGCAGACCCAAGATCCGGAGACTTGTGATTGACGCATGCAAACTTGATGCTGTGATTCTCCTGCCTTGATGGCCGATTAAAGAATGGTGCACGTGCCATCTGGACCATGGTGTTCTTACTAAGTCCACTTGTTTGAGCAAAACCAGTCGAAACTGAGCAAAACCTGTCAGAACACTGCAGAACTGGTTGTAACGACTCCATACATTCCCAAGCTTCAGACTTACTCTTCACCATGCAGACAACAAACCCCTATCTTGCCTGTCAAAGTCTGATTGACTCCGACGTGTTCTGATAGTATCCAAAGTACTATCCAATCACACCATCGTGGCGCTCTGAATTACGCTTCTTTAGAACTCTCATCAAACCTTCTCATGAGTGATGCATAGAGTTCAATCATTGACTNAGGAAGGCCAAGGATACTGGAATATCTGGATGTCCATGTGAGCCTCTGAGTGTATTGTCACCTGCTGAGCTGCCCATTGCACTGTCAGTATCTACTAAGTGCTATCGACTTCCGTAGGGATCTGTTTCTTGACGAACTCAAGAACATGTTAGGTGGAGGGTCTGGTAAATTTGTCTCGGATTCGATGGTATGGTAGATGCTAGAGCACGTGNAACCACCATGGCCTGCGGGAAGGCTCTCTCAAACAATGCCTGACAGATCATACAGAATCTGTTTGAGACCAAGGAGTTCAGTGCAAATCATCTTTCCACTCTGATGGGCATCAACTGCCGGACAATATTCCGCATCAACCAGCAGGTTCAGGAGACTGGCAGCGTTGAGAGAGATGTTCTGCGGACAGGAAGGCCAAGGATACTGGAATATCTGGATGTCCATGTGAGCCTCTGAGTGTATTGTCACCTGCTGAGCTGCTCATTGCACTGTCAGTATCTACTCAGTGCCGTCGACTTCTGTAGGGATCTGTTTCTTGACGAACTCAAGAACATGTTAGGTGGAGCGTCTGGTAAATTTGTCTCAGATTCGACAGTATGGCAGATGCTAGAGCGCATGGGCNGCTGTCGACTTCCATAGGGATCTGTTTCTTGACGAACTCAAGAACATGTTAGGTGGAGCGTCTGGTAAATTCATCTCAGATTTGATGGTATGGTGGACGCTAGAGTGCATGGGCTTCACAATAAAGAAGGTGCAGCCTTCTTTGGTGTGCAGAGATGTTCATATCTATCTGACCAGGTCCAGATCATAAAGAAAGTGTGGGAACGAAGCAAAACTGTGCAAATTGAATACCACCTCAGGATGGGCTCATAGTACACCTCTGAGCAACTCGTATTTGTCAACGAGAGTGCCTGTGACTGTTGAACCTTCTTATGAAACAAGGCGTGGGCCTTGTATGGCCATCACACTACTCAGAAACAGTTCTTTGCTAGGGGAAAAAGGTGCACTGCATTATGTTCTTAAAATTACACAAGCCGGAACTCAATTTNAGCCTATAGGAAGGCTCTCTCAAATGATGCCCGACAGATCATACAGAATCTGTTTGAGATCAAGGAGTTCAGCGCAAATCATCTTTCTGCTCTGATGGGCATCAACCACTGGACAATATTTCACATCAACTGGCAGGTTCAGGAGACTGGCAGCATCGAGAGAGACATTCTGTGGACAGGAAGGCCAAGGATACTGGAATATCCAGATATCCATGCGAGCCTCTAAGTGTATTGTCGCCTGCTAAGCTGCTCATTGCGCTGTCAGTATCTACTCAGTGCCATCGACTTCCATAGGGATCTGTTTCTTGATGAACTCAAGAACATGTTAGGTAGAGTGTCTAGTAAATTTGTCTCAGATTCAATGGTATGGCAGACGCTAGAGCATGCGGGCTTCACAATAAAGAAGGTGCAGCCTTCTTTGGCATGCAAAGATGTTCATATCTATCTGACCAGGTCCAGATCATGAAGAAAGCATGAGAATGAAGCAAAACTGCACAAATCGAATACCGCCTCAGGATGGGCTCACAGTACACCCCTGAGCAGCTCATATTTGTCGATGAGAGTGCCTGTGACCATCAAACCTTCTTATAAAACAAGGTGTGGGCCTTGCGTGGCCATCACACTACTCGGAAACAGTTCTTTGCCAGGGGAAAAAGGTGCACTGCATTATGTTCTTAAAATTACACAAGCTGGAACTCAATTCACATAGGTATTCAGTTCTTCCCNGGCTTCACAATAAAGAAGGTGCAGCCTTCTTTGGCATGCAGAGATGTTCATATCTATCTGACCAGGTCCAGATTATGAAGAAAACATGGGAATGAAGCGAAACTGCGTGAATCAAATACCGCCTCAGGATGGGCTCACAGTACACCCCTGAGCAACTCGTATTTGTCAACGAGAGTGCCTGTGACCATTGAACCTTCTTACAAAACAAGGCATGGGCCTTGCGTGGCCATCACGCTACTTGAAAACAGTTCTTTGCTAGGGGAAAAAGGTGCGCTGCATTACATTCTTAAAATTACACAAGCCGGAACTCAATCTGCATAGGTATTCAGTTCTTCCTNACAAGCCGGAACTCAATTTGCATAGGTATTCGGTTCTTCCTGCCATCTCTCTGGATGGGATGCTTGAATGCATTATTGTAGAAGGCTCATTCAATGCGGACTCCTTTGCAGCATTCATTAATACCCTCCTGGACAGCATGCAGCCCTGGCTGGTGAGGAACTTGGTCATTATCATGGACAATTGCTCTATTCACAAGTCCGATAACATACAAAGACTCATTGAATCCAGGTGAGATGGTCTTCCTGCTGGATCATCGTGTGCAGGCTATTCATAATGCCGCATCTGTCTAGGGGCATGAAGCTTGAGTTCTTGCTGGCATACTCTCCTGACTTCAATCTAATCGAGCTGGTGTTTTCGTTGCTCAAATCCTAACTTTGGTGTGTTCCTCTGCCAGAGGGTAGAGGTGATGCTGCAGTCTACACCAGGCTTTATANAGGAACTCAGTCATTATTATGGACAATTGCTCTATTCATAAGTCCGATAATGTGCAAAGACTCATTGAATCCAGGTGAGACGGTCTTCCTGCTGGATCATTGTGTGCAGGCTATTCATCATGCCACATCTGTCTAGAGGCATGAAGCTTGAGTTCTTGCTGGCATACTCTCCTGACTTCAATCCAATTGAGCTGGCATTTTCATTGCTCAAATCCCAACTTCGGTGTGTTCCTCTGCCAGAGGGTGGAGGTGATGCCGCAGTCTACGCCAGGCTTTATGGAGAGGTTATGTCAATTGGTGTGGCCGACTGCTGCACCTTCTATAAACACTGCGGATATGGCTGGTGTGTGGTCTTCATTCATTGGTTTCTGATTGATCGGGAGGGATAACTGATTTACATTCTATGCTATTACCGCAACTATAGGTGAATGTGGTTTATGTAGATAAGCAACTATGTTCATCTATGAGCTAGATTAAATTGTAGTGCAGTCTTGTTCTGCATAGCGAAGAATCTGATTAATGAGCCCGATTATCATGTCTAAATTGTCCGCATTGGCTATCTCCTGCAGCTCTTCTTTGGTGATGTGTTGAATATTGTCAAGTCAAAGGTAGCCTCTCTTTTTGAATGATTCGTGAAATATACGATATGGAGGACATAGTTCCTTGCCCCTTTTGATGTCNAACTTTGGTGTGTTCCTCTGCCAGAGGGTGGAGGTGATGCTGCAGTCTACGCCAGGCTTTATGGAGAGGTTATGTCAATTGGTGTAGCTAACTGCTGCACCTTCTATGAACACTGCAGATATGGCTGGTGTGTGGTCTTCATTCATTGGTTTCTGATTGATCGGGAGGGATAACTGATTTACATTCTATGCTATTACCACGACTATAGGTGAATGTAGTTTATGTAGATAAGCAACTATGTTCATCTATGAGCTAGATTGAATTGTAGTGCAGTCTTGTTCTGCATAGCGAAGAATCTGATTAATGAGCCTGATTGTCACGTCTAAATTGTCCACATTGGCTATCTTCTGCAGCTCTTCTTTGGTGATGTATTGAATATTGTCAAGTCGAAGGTAGCCTCTCTTTTTGAATGATTCGCGAAATGTACAATATGGAGGACATAGTTCCTTGCCCCTTTTGATGCTANAGCCGGAACTCAATTTGCATAGGTATTCAGTTCTTCCCACCATCTCTCTGGATGGGATGCTTGAATGCATTATCGTAGAAGGCTCGTTTAATGCAGACTCCTTTGCAGCATTCATTAATACCCTCCTAGACAGTATGCAGCCCTAGCTGGCGAGAAACTCAGTCGTTATCATGAACAATTGCTCTATTCACAAGTCCAATGATGTGCACCAACTCATTGAATCCAGATGAGATGGTCTTCCTGCTAGATCATTGTGTGCAGGCTATTCATCATGTCATGTCTGTCTAGGGGCATGAAGCTTGAGTTCTTGCTGGCATACTCTCCTGACTTCAATCCAATCAAGCTAGTGTTTTCATTGCTCAAATCTCAACTTTGGTGTGTTCCTCTGCCAGAGGGTGNTATCCTGGAAATACTCTATGTGTCCCTCGTATGTCGAAGTTCATTGCTAACATCTCTGTCATCAAGAGCGATGAGATTATTGTACAATAAATGTCCCATCCTATCTGCTGTGCTTGTTTGCATTTCTCGCAGTCGTCCTTGACTTCTGGCCATTGACTGGCTCGTCCTTGGTTAACTATTCTCTTTAATGTAGTTTCCAGCGTTCTCGCTTGCCATGTGAACATCTTGATTATATGCTGTCACGTGCACGCTATACTGCTGACTAAAGCAATTTCTAACACCTACAAGGTAAAGGCAGTTCAAGAGTGGCCAGATTTGTCAAGCAAGCGAGACATTCGAAAGTTTATCGGTTTTGCAAACTTCTACCGAAAATTTATCGAAGGCTTTGCCAAGATCGCTAGGCCACTAATGGAACTTATGTCTGGCAAGAAGACATTCACCTGGGGAGAACGACAACAGGAGNTATCAGTTTTGCAAATTTCTACCAAAAATTCATCGAAAACTTTGCCAAGATCACGAGGCCGCTAATGGAACTTATGTCTGGCAAGAAGACATTCACCTGGGGAGAACGACAATAGGAAAGCTTCAGGAAACTTAAGGAAGCTTTCACCACTGCACCAATGCTAGTACGACCAGATCACGATAAACAGTTTGTGCTGGAAACTAATGCATCAAACTTTGTGATGGGAGCTGTGCTCTCACAGCTTGGAGAAGATAAAATTTTGCACCCCATTGGATATTGGTCGAACACCTATCGAGATGCTGAGAATAACTATCCAGTAATGGACAAGGAATTACTAGCGATTGTCAAGGCCTTGAGCAACTGGAGGCACCACTTGGAAGGAGCTAAACATGAGATTTGAATAGTTAGCGATCAAGCTAACCTTTGATATTTTATGGGAGCTAGGAAGCTAAGTGGCCGCCAAGCAAGATGGGCGACATTTCTCAGCAGATTTCAATTTCGAATCGAGTATCGACCTGGAACCAAGAATTCACGAGCGGATGCATTATCAAGAAGGCCAGACTACGAACAGGGCCAAGAGGACCAGCCAGAACAAGTCCTACTTCCTCCGCAATTGTTCAGAACATCGGACCTGCCCATGCGCACAGTACGGGTATTTGAGCTTACAGGGGGTTCAGAACTGGGAGAGAAGATTCGAGACGCCTATGAACAATCCAAAGAGCCAGCAATCGGAACGTTCAAAGAAGGATATTGGTGGAAGGATGATAAATTGCTTATCCCGCCAGATGAAGAAGTTAAGAAGGAAATCGTACGACAGTGCCATGATGCACCAGCATCAGGACACCCGGGGTTACAGAAGACTATAGACAAACTGGAAAGAAGAGTTTGGTGGCCGAAGATGAGGGAATGGGTCGAAGAATATGTGCGCACATGCGACGTGTGCCAGAGGACGAAAGCGCGACGAGGAAAGACGCAACCACCGCTGCAGCCATTGCAGATAACGACAAGGCCCTATGAAGAGATCACTATGGACTACGTCACTGGACTTCCAACAATGAGCAAAGGAAACAATGCGATACTAGTGGTGGTAGACAGGTTCTCTAAAATGGGGACTTTTATACCTACTACAGTAAACGCAAACTCGAAGACCACTGTGGACTTAATGATCAATTATGTCTACAGCAAGGTTGGGACTCCAAAGACAGTGATCAGCAACAGGGGACCTCAATTCGCTAGCTNACAGAAGACTATAGACAAACTGGAAAGAAGAGTTTGGTGGCCAAAGATGAGGGAATGGGTTGAAGAATATGTGTGCACATGCAATGTGTGCCAGAGGACGAAAGCGCGATGAGAAAAGACGCAACCACTGCTGCAGCCATTGCAGATAGCGACAAGGCCCTATGACGAAATTACTATGGACTATGTCACTGGACTCCCAACAATGAGCAAAGGAAATAATGCGATACTAGTGGTGGTAGATAGGTTCTCTAAAATGGGAACTTTTATACCTACTACAGTAAATGCAAACTCGAAGACTACTGCGGACTTGATGATCAATTATGTCTACAGCAAGGTCGGGACTCCGAAGACAGTAATCAGCAACAGGGGACCTCAATTCGCTAGCTGGTTCACNAAATTGGTTATCCCACCAGATGAAGAAGTTAAGAAGGAAATTGTACGACAGTGCCACGACGCACCGGCGTCGGGACACCCAGGGTTACAGAAGACTATAGACAAACTGGAAAGAAGAGTCTGGTGGCCAAAGATGAGGGAATGGGTCGAAGAATACGTGCACACATGCAACGTGTGCCAAAGGACGAAAGCGCGACGAGGAAAGACACAACCACCGCTGCAGCCATTGCAGATAGCGACAAGGCCCTATGACGAGATTACGATGGACTATGTCACAGGACTTCCAACAATGAGCAAAGGAAACAATGCGATACTAGTGGTGGTAGACAGGTTCTCTAAAATGGGGACTTTTATACCTACTACAGTAAACGCAAACTCGAAGACCACTGCGGACCTGATGATCAATTATGTCTACAGTAAAGTTNTGCGATACTAGTGGTGGTAGACAGGTTCTCTAAAATGGGGACTTTTATACCTACTACAGTAAATGCAAACTCGAAGACCACTGCGGACTTGATGATCAATTATGTCTACAGCAAGGTCGGGACTCCGAAGACAGTAATCAGCAACAGGGGACCTCAATTCGCTAGCTGGTTCACAGAACAGGTGAACCAGGCCCTCGGGATCGAAACGAAGCTTAGTACAGCGTATCATCCACAAACAGATGGTCAAACAGAATGAGTAAATCAAGAAATGGAACAGCTGTTACATTGCTATTCTAGCTTGCAGCAAGACGATTAGGACGAACATCTGCNAGAACAGGTGAACCAGGCCCTCGGGATCGAGACGAAGCTTAGTACGGCGTATCATCCACAAACAGATGGTCAGACGGAGCGAGTAAATCAAGAAATGGAACAGCTGTTACGTTGCTATTCCAGCTTGCAGCAAGACGATTGGGACGAACATCTGCCTATGGCAGAATTCACCTATAATAGTCGCTCTCACTCTAGTACAGGCAAAACACCATTTGAATTGGTGTATGGATTTCAGCCAGAATTAGGATTCAAGCTTCCGATCCGAGGAACCCAAGACTATGTGGCTATATGAAAGAAGAATCAAGAGGAAGCAACGAAGGCACTGGAAAAGGCACGAGATGCGATGAAGAGATTTGCAGATAGACACCGAGGCCCGATGCCGTCATTCGAAGTCGGCGATAAAGTTATGTTAGATGGTCGGAATCTAACCTTGCTAGTTCCCACGAGGAAACTAGGGGATAGAAACCTGGGACCTTATCAAATTATTGCGAAGCATGAGCCNAGGCACGAGATGCAATGAAGAGATTTGCAGATAGACACCGAGGCCCGATGCCGTCATTCGAAGTTGGCAATAAGGTTATGTTAGATGGTCGGAATCTAACTCTGCTAGTTCCCACGAGGAAGCTAGGAGATAGAAACCTGGGACCTTATCAAATCATCGTGAAGCACGGGCTAGTCAACTACGAGTTGGATCTCCCGAAGGAGTTGAGGATCCATCCGGTGTTCTACGTAGGACTATTAATTCCCTATCGAGAAAGGAAAGATCCGGCACAGAGAACAAGACCACCACCAGAAGTCATCGCTGGTGNCCTGGGACCTTATCAAATCATCGTGAAGCACGGGCTAGTCAACTACGAGTTGGATCTCCCGAAGGAGTTGAGAATCCATCTGGTGTTCTACGCAGGACTATTAATTCCCTATCGAGAAAGAAAAGATCCGGCACAGAGAACAAGACCACCACCAGAAGTCATCGCTGGCGAGACCGAGTATGAGGTTGAAGCGATCCGGAACATGAGGAAAAGGCACGGAAGATGGGAATATCAGGTTAAATGGCTCGGCTACCCAGAGGAAGAGAATACCTGGAAACCTGTGGAAGGGCTACGCAATGCCCCAGAGAAATTGCAGGAGTATCACGAGAGGAATCGTTGGCCGGACACGATAGATCTTCCCTCTAGAAAGAAGATCACGGATATTATAGACTCTACGCAGAGAGTAATCAACATCAAGAAAGAAGATGATGAATTCCTGAGGATGGCACTGGGAGAGTCTGTAGCTCAGAGGGTAATCAAGAGAAGGAGATACCAGAGCAAGACAGGTATCAAGCAGCGAGATTTTGGTTATCCGAAATGGCACAAGCATCATTGGAGAGCTGCAAAAAGGCCATTCACTCAAAACAGAGCGCTGCCAGTTCGCAGATGGGATCTGCCAGACGAGAAAGGGAATCCTTCTTATAAGGATTGGTTTTGGGCTGACTCCTCGGATAGCGAGTACAGCGAGGCTTAGGAAGAAGGCCTCATATTTGACCTGAACAAGTTGTTAAACTATTCCAAGCGTACTAGGACGTACCTTGTAAGTTGGAAGCCGACACTCAATGAGGCTTTGAATTATTGAACAACTGTCACAAGACTGCCGTCTGTCTCTGAGAACATAACGAGACAAAGACTTTGGATGTATGGTGCTACAGTTATTCCAGACAAGAGGAATGGGCTACTGGTACACAGAAAGGAGCAGGTCTAGGAAGCAACGATACGAAACAGCAAGATTATGGCTACCACAATTAAGGGATCCACACTCTCCTTGCAGTCCGAAGTGGATCTTAAGGGGAGGAATGTTACGAAAATTGTGGATATACAATGCGGCGTGGAATCAGACACTTTACACACCGAATTATGCAGCCTAATCAAGAGCATTTCGAAAGGCTTCAAGGACAGAATAGTGGGGGTGATTCTCACCCACTAATGCAGCAAGGACCTGTGGAGGTAGCTGTACAAGAGGAACCCGATCAATGATATTATGAAGATGAACGCGATGAGAGGGAGGACCCATACGATTTGCAGGAAGGTCTAGCTGGAATGCACATTGGACATACTCCTCCACCCGAGCGAAGCTACATGGAGATGGAAGAACGGAACATCGCAAGATACATGGAACTCCTGCAGAAGAGACAATATCGACATAGTGCAACCAGACGCTTTGTTTACGAAAGCCTGGTCTGTACGAATTGTTATTTGGCATACCAAAGGAGTTGGGTTCTTTCGGAGTGGCTCCTCAAGAACTTTGTGGAATGCTTAGTAACCAGGGAAGGAGCTGACATCAAAATTTGACATAAGCCTGGACCCTCAGAACAAACGTTGGACCAACCATTGCCGAACTGTGGAATGAGCGCATATGATCATGAGGTATCCATATANAGTGGCTCCTCAAGAACTTTGTGGAATGCTTAGTAACCAGGGAAGGAGCTGACATCAAAATTTGACATAAGCCCGGACCCTCAGAACAAACGTTGGACCAACCATTGCCGAACTGTGGAATGAGTGCATATGATCATGAGGTATCCATATAGCTTGGCAACAGAGATATCTATGCATTGAAGGTCGGCGTGAGAGCTTGGATCAATCAGCATCGTCACCAGACCTTGTGTCGAAACACTGCAGTGGAAGTCGATTGGCCAATCTATTACAGTGCGCCATTGGACGTCGAAAGTCTTATCGAAGAAGCAACGGATCGAATGCTAGAAGCATGGGAACGATCGGAAGAAGGGGTTATTACAGTCGACGAATGGCGCGGGACGAATCACCTGGGAAGAAGATACAGGTTAACGTCGGGTACCGGACTACAATTCTCCGACATCGATATCGCGGCTAGGCACAGAAGGGTGTCTGCTAAATTTACACAGCCGCCAAGGTTAATCTCCGATGATCGGCAGGGGTTGCCGATCCCAAATCCCGAGATAACGGTCAGCCCCATGATGGAAGACTAACGGCAGAAGCTCGGCCGGAGTAACGGAGCGCCGGCGAAGCGAGATCGCGGCACATGGAAGAAGTCTCTCGTGGGAGGATTGGCGTTAAGGATTAACATGTGATAGGAACGGAGATCGATAGAAGCCTGGGGAAAGCTTCTTCGGAACGGAAGGAAATTAGGGCCTGCCTAATAGGGAAGGAAGTAGTCGGTGGTGCAACCAGGAGTTTCGGTAGCACCACCAGAGTTGTCAGTGGTACTACAGACTCAAGAGAGTAGTAGTGACACCAGCTGAAACACATTGTCCTAACCAATAGCGAGGCATGGTCGGTAGTATTTGGTAGTCGGTAGTATTCAGTAGAAACTTTATTTAAGGCGCCAGCTGAGCGGGGTGTTGTCCCTCAGCAAAATTATTTTGTACTTTCAATCATAACTGTACCCCTTTGATTGAACCTCTGCTCTACTGCTGGGTCAAGCTTGAGCCTATAGCTCGCTTCTTAGTAGTACATCTAACCTTTGCTACTCTACTCTCCAACTATACATTGTCAGAAGGAGGAAGCAGGGACTTGTTCCGGTACGCTCGGACTGACCACCTCATCCGAAAATGACGGTCCTAACAAATGGAGCCACATATGGAGCCACAATAGAAATGATGAGTAAGGTATCCAACAGCCTTACCAAGCAATGACATCACAGTGGCACCTCAAAGCAATAGCAGAAGAAGACAAATTAGGCAAGAGAGAGGCGACATACCAACAGAATGGTATAAAAGATGAAGAAACTCGAGCTTAAAGATCATCAACTCGAATCCTAACAACTACTCATCTCTCAAAGACAACTACTACTCAGACATGCCAGTCTTCGATGAACTCCAAGCATTCAGTGCACCTGAAGATGCACCCGATTGGACATTTACACTAAAGCCACCCACCAAATGTTACCAATGGCCGCAGCTATGCAACCGCTTTAACCAAGAGAACTATGAAGAAGAGATCATACCCTCATGCCCAGAGAAATACTTCGATGACCTATTTGACAAATGGAACGCAGTCCATCACCCAGCCAAAGAACAACCTGATCTTATGATACCGAAGCAACCAGAAGGACAACTGCTTAAACTCAGTAACCCTCGAGATGCAGCAATCCGACGACTCAATAACAATGCATTCCTTACCTATGCAGTCAAACTCGAGACACGAGCCCTACATCGAGGACAAATTGACTTCAGCCACGAGCCGACATACAAGAATGTTATGGGCATCTACCACTCAGCAATTCAAATTTGTGCCTACAGACGAGGCCTGACAATCACAACTCTTAACCGAATAATGCGATGGAGTCACTACCATCCTATCAGTGTGGATATGATGAAGTATATGAACTACCTAGCTGATCAGACAGCCTTTTATACTTCCCATGCTATGCAATTCATGGTGGTACTCAACATGATGAAGTACTACAAAGGTACTATGTACTAGGAGCTCATTCGAGCTAGACGATCTACAGGCCAAGCGAATGGTCTGTCAATTGATGACATCACACACCACCTAGTTGAAGGAAGGATAGTCAACTACAATCTACAATACCTTATGAAACTCAACGAGTGAGAAGAGGAAGCAAGGGAAAGACTACAGGCAACGAGACATCTGATGATGGAGGATATGATGATCACAATCTATTAGTATCCAAGTGAGATCTACCAGCCAGACAACATGCTCACTATCACGGAGCAGGATGAAGAATTTGGTTCATCAGACAAAACCAATTCAGATGAAGAAGACAAGTTAGCGAACCACCGCCTATGCCAATGAACTCACATGAAACTATGCCTGAGAGCGAAGAACTATAATCTATGCAAGCTTTTCATTATTCTTTTATGCAAACCCTTTCCCATATCGCGACCTGACATGGTCAATTATACATTCTATTCTTCCTATGATATCTATGGTCACATCCGACCAAATTATGCCTTTGTGCAACTATCATTCCCAACTCACTATGGTATTTATTCACCATATTCACTGATATGCCGAGTTGTGAATAAGTTGATAGGTGGTTTAAGCCTACTTGGTTTAACCAACTATCAACTGTTTCACTTCTTGTGCATGCCAGTGATACATGGTGCATTATGCACCCTTTTCTTATCTTTTATGTAGAGGAAGAGGAGCCAATAGGCACTTCAACTCTATTTTACTTTCAAAAAACCCCTTTGGAGGTAGGTGAACCATAGGTGAACCTATTGCTGTGCACTGGGTTGGTTAAATATCACCCCTTGCCCAGTCAATACACCAGGCAAGTCACTTTCAAAGTGACATAAAAACCTATTCAGTAATAACTTTATGAATTTTTCTTTCTTATCACTTTCAATTATGTCATAATCTTTTACATGATGCATATTTCACATTTTCAATTCACATCCCTTCCCACCACCCTTTAAAAATTGATGACTTCCCAAACACCTGTCTCACAACTTTCTTGCACTGAAATACCCACTTTATCGACAGCTTTGACCAAATTAGAATGTGCATCAGGGTCAGGGAAAATGCAGTTGACGTGCTGCTGAATATCTGCAGTCCCCTTAGGAACTGATTGCATCTCATAATTGTTCTCCTATAGGACTATCAGCAGCTGCAACCTGTAAACAGAGGCAAGAGAAATCACCTCATTATGCCTCCTGCGATCTAGAATCTAAAGATTCATGTCAAAAATTGTGATAAGCACAATGAAAACAACGCAGACAGTAGCGACTTTGAATATAACTGGGCAGTGATAATAATGGTTTGATAGCAACATTAACTATCACTAGNTCAATTGCGTTATAATCTTTTACATGATGCATATTTCACATTTCACATTCACATCCCTTCCCACCACCCTTTAAAAATTAACGACTTCCCAAACACCCTTCTCATGACTTTCCTGTGCTGAAATACCTGCTTTATCAACAGCTTCAGCTGAATTGGAAGGTGCATCAGGGATAGGGAAAATGCAGTTGACGCACTGCCGAATCTCTGCAGTCCCATCATTAGGAACCAATTGCATCTCATAATTGTTCTCCTATGGGACTATCAGCAACTACAACTTGCAAATAGAGGCAAGAGAACTCACCTCATTACGCCTCCTGTGATCTAGAATTCAAAGATTCATGCCAAAAATTGCGACAAGGACGATGAAAACAACGCAAACAGTGGCGACTTTGGACATAACTGGGTAGTGATGATGATGGTTTGATAGTAACATCAACTTTCACTAGGCGACTCCTTTAACTGAGCTTTCTCACGGATTAGAATGAACATTTCTCTGAAAGTTCATCTTAGGAGGGGGGTAGTGAAAGGATCCGCTCAAAAACTCGCATCAAGATCGACACGATCGGCAGATCAATAGGATCAGCATTCCAAACACGACTAGTAACAGTCTAGCAGTCACTAGAGCCAAACTACTGTTCACGTGACCAAGGCAATGGTCACGGGCATCAGCGGCAATATACGAGCGCCTAAGAAGCACGCCACAAGTACGTAACCCCGTGGACTACTTAACACCGCCGACCAAACTCCTGATCTGACCCGATCAAAAGAAGTCAAGAAGCAATCAAAACTACTAGAAGCCCGAGAAGTCTAGAACACGACTACTAAAGCCTAACACCTAAAGTCTAAAGGCTAATCCAATCTAAATGGAGACATTACNAAGCTCGAGAAGTCTAGAACACGACTACTAAAGCCTAACACCTAAAGTCTAAAGGCTAATCCAATCTAAATAAAGACATCACTGGCATTCCAGCACTGTCAGACTTGTGCCCGAGTGTACATGGTCCTTTATGAGATATATTTCACAGTATGTCATGCTACAAGTGAAACGTNTCATACAGATAGTATAATTGCCATATACACATAAGTTATCGCTTTGGTCACATAGTGTGATACAAGGAAGAACAGGCAAAGTCACCATACATATTGAAATGGATCACAAATGGAAGAGATATAACATGACACAATGAGGGAGGCAAGTGAGCGCATGAACCGAATGAACATCAAACAAAACAAAACCCATTTAGGCCAACCATGTGCATCCGAACTCCATTCAGCATAAATTTTTAGCCTTCATAAGCTCGAAAATTCTCATCAATCCTTTCTGCTTTGTCGTAATGTCTGGGATGATGTCAGCTTCAGCCGTTTCACTTATAGCTTGAGTCTAGGCAGCATCTCTGTCCTCATCTAATTTGAGCGGAAGTTCGATGGAATGAACAGCTTCACTTCCATACTCCCACAGAATGTTCGACTTGGTGAGGATTTCGAATGCGACCACCGAATCCTCAAGCATCGCGTGCGCAAAATGGATGTGAAGTAAAAAGACCTTGGTTTTCTCCTCTTCTTTCAGTTGGTCTTTGAGGGAAGCACAGATAGAACTGGCTGCATCACAGAATACCTTAGTGTCGAATACAGTGTTGGGCGAGGGATCTTTGCTTTCGACATTCCCGTTCTCCCTACGCATGATAGCAAGAAAATGGTCTATGGCATACTTCCATGACAAGACTGCATCCGGCTTCAACCCCTTAACTTCCTCTTCTTTCACATTGCCTAACCAATCGACGCTCTGAAACTTGATTGTATCACCGAACACAATTTTTTCCCACCAGACTTTTCAGTCGGTAGCATGGACATATAGCATCTTTTCAGAGATGTATAGAAGGAAGTAGTCTTCATCCTGTACATCTCTGCCATGCCTGAGTTTCTCAGACTCAGATAGGAATGATGCAACCAAAAATGCTGAGATGGGATGTGATGCAACCAACAACACTGAGTCGCCTGCTGAGTCGGGCTATGACTCACCTTTGGTTCTGGCTGATGTAGTCACCGAGACAGAGGAAGTACCTCCAGAAGGCAACCTTGCATGTCTCCAATTCCTTTGGAACTCTTGAATCACGCCAAGTGGAGCGCCAAAGCACATTTTCAAAATATGCGTCCGGAGTGGCTCATCACTGCACTGCAAAAGGTGATGAAGAAACTTTTCCAAAAAGAAGTACATTCCGATCGCAAAACATTCTCATCCCCTGTCAATTATTTGTCTTCGAATCATCGCATGATAATTGGGAGCAGACTATAAATAGCATAAGTATTTTTCCTCGAAAAGGGAAAGTATTCTCATACCTTGTATGTCAGGTATCTTTCCATGGCATGCACATGATATTCCACCACTTGCACATTGTCCTGTAAATCTCGCAGGTTGGCCTCCAACTTGGCATCAAACTTGACCTCTTGGTCCTGCAACTCGGTGTGCAATTCACCCTTCAATTTGTCCTTGACATGATTTTCTACAGCTCACATGTTGGCTGCTTGGTCTTGAAACCCGGCGTGCAAGTCGCTCTCCAACCACAAAATCACCTCTCGCAGACTAGAAGTTTCCTTTTTCCTCTTTTTTGCCACCTTAAACATATCATTTGCATAGCTTGCAATGCGCCACTGCAGGGTAAGGGGAAATGAAACCATTTGTGACCCATCACGCATTATCGTGTTGACAACATTGAACAATTCTTGTCCATCATCTACTGCAGAAAGAGTCATCAGAGTGATGGTCAAAACGATACAGCAGATAGCGACATACAATCTGAATGAATGTCTGACATGTTGTACATCTGAGTTTCCCCAGAAGGCAGGTGAAGAGTGTATTGCTCCTGCAACATTTTAACAAAAATTATAAGATCAGATATCGAAAACCTCAGGGATGGAGGAGAGGGAAGCGGGAGGACTGATGGGGATGGGGACTTTGGGTGGCATCACTCACCTATCTCATATAATGGGAATGCAGTGGGAGTTAGAAGCGATTGAAGGTAGTTGAAAGCACTTCTCTTCCCGCTCGGAGAATATATATAGTGCATGAGAAGCAGTATCATCTCCGATGTCTCCCTTATGTGGCACTTGAACATTACTAGAATTCTTTTAGACACCGCTCAAAAATCAAAAGGTAATAGGGAAAGTCAGAGTTTCAAGCAGTCAAAATCGAGCGAATAAAAGAACTCTATATGGGGTCCTTTGGCCTTTGAAAGGGTGGGTCCTAAATGGCCGCACCACAGAGCTCTATAATATGAACCAGTAGACTTGTCTGCCATACATGGGGGCAGATCACAGGCAGTGTTGAACTGAACTGCAAAGCAAAGATCACATTTTGCATTTTTTTCTCAGGCTCAGGTTGTTTCCTTTGTACCATCAACAATGCCTTCTTCTTACAGCAAAAAGCTCACTGAAAAGGCCAAGGCAGCCCAGGACACTGAGGCCCTTAAGAATGAGCCAAAAGTCAGGAGGGGTCCTGGGTGATCATGCAAAAATGATAAAGTGCCAGCAACTCCGGAAATGCCACAGAAGAGCCCTCGCAAGAAAAAGGGGAAAGGCCCATCAAAAAAGGTGTATTCCTAGTGCGGGTGGTGTCTAATTAATTGTACTGACACCTCTCCTTAGTTGCGCAGTTCTGATAATACTATTGATTTGGATGATGATGATAACTCCAATGACAACTACCAGCCGGATGGAGATGTATCTGTCAATGACGTGGTGCAAGTCGCAAATAAAACTGGCCCGGACGAAACAACATGGTATAGGGAAGAACTGGACTTCTCCATACTAGAACGCGAGCAAGGAAATAATGTCAAAGGTGAGGGCTGTTAGCCACCATCCAATGATGAAAGGAAGGCTTATCATCTATCAAAGCAAATAATGACAGCATTTTGTTTGGAACGGCCATGGCTCGGGGTCTCCTTGACCCCATCACTTTGACTCCCGCAAGGAGGAAAGACCCTGTTACTTCAACTCCAGCTGTATAGAAGAGCAAATGTGACACTATTACTGTAAAAGTCTTGGTTTCCAATGGGGTTGGCGGACAGGAGCTGCTTCTAAGTTCCAACATGTTCCTGCATGAGGTCATATCCGAAATCACAGATCTGACACAAGGTTCCTGCACCATTTCCCGCTTAGGCATTGAAGGTCCATGGTGTAGGAAAGAAGGCCCAAATAAGTATCTTCCAGAGTATCTTGATACCCAAGCAGCTTTGAACAAAATTTTTGATGAAGTACGCAAGCACCGGAAGGAACAGAACAAAAAGAAGACAAATGTGCCCGATCCCAAAATCATTGTCAGAAATCTTCCTGGGTTTGATGTTTGTCTACATGAAATCTCAATTATCTCATTTGACTGGACCGATCTTTACAGGACACAAATGCAACGAAGAAGAAAGGAAAACAGGCAATGGCAACAAAATTGGCACCCNACAAAAAGAAGACAAATGCGCCTGATCCCAAAATCATTGTCAGAAATCTTCCTGGGTTTGATGTTTGTCTATATAAAATCTCAATTATCTCATTTGACTGGACTGATCTTTACAGGACACAAATGCAACAAAGAAGAAAGAAAAACAGGCAACGGCAACAAAATTGGTGCCTGCACAGCTCAATAATGCTCAGGACACCTACAAGGAGTCTATGGCCAAAATTGCAGCCAAATTGGAAGCAAGTTTCAAATGTGATGAGCACAGACGTTTGTGTGCAAGATTACCAGGTGCACGCAACCATATTACATACACCCATCAGAATATTGAAGAATATGCAAGACTACTTGTGAGTGGGTTGCTAATATGCTGTGTGCTTTTCACACATATGCTTCTCAATCTAGTACCAAAATAGCCCTAGTGTAACTTATGATGCTCTACCTGAGGTGCTTAAACTTCTAGATTGGAAGCCTCTGGATTCATACTCAGCCAGAGCTGCTAATGAGAGGATCCCAAAATCATCATCTGCTCCCACGTTTAGTCCATCTGAAGCAGGACAGCTGCTGACCCAACCAGCCACCCTTAGTATATAAACAACACCTGCAGAGCTATCCGCAGTTGCAGCACAGCACCCACCAAATATGCAATTCCCGGGTTTCATACACCTGGCAATAATCTAACAAGCACTGTCCTCAATGCAATTCCCATCCATGATGCCACCTATTTACCTATTCATGATGCTGCCACTGACCTCTATGCAACTTCTATTCATGGGACCAGCTGTGCATAATAATGCAGCTAGGAGAAGACCCAGAGATTGGCCACTAGTTGGCAACTGGCTTGAGTCTCTCTATGACAACATCAAAAGGGGCAAGGAACCATGTCCTTTATATCATACATTTCACAAATCATTCGAAAAGAGAGGCTACCTTCAACTCAATAATATTCAACACATCATCAAAGAAGAGCTGCAGGAGATAGCCAATGCAGAACAAGACTACACTATGNGCATAATAATGCAGCTAGGAGAAGACCCAGAGATTGGCCACTGGTTGGCAACTGGCTTGAGTCTCTCCATGACAACATCGAAAGGGGCAAGGAACCATGTCCTCTATATCGTACATTTTGCGAATCATTTGAAAAGAGAGGCTACCTTCGACTTGACGATATTCAACACATCACCAAAGAAGAGCTGCAGGAGATAGCCAATGCAGACAATTTAGATGTGACAATTGGGCTCATTAATCAGATTCTTCACTANATCTGCAGTGTTCATAGAAGGTGCAGCAGTTGGCTACACCAATTGACATAACCTCTCCATAAAGCCTGGCGTAGACTGCAGCATCACCTCCACCCTCTGGCAGAGGAACACGCCAAAGTTGGGATTTGAGTAATAAAAACACCAGCTCAATTGGACTGAAGTCAGGAGAGTATGCCAGCAAAAACTCAAGCTTCATACCCTTAGACAGATACGGCATGATGAATAGCCTGCACATAGTGATCCAGCAGAAAGACTGTCTCACCTGGATTCAATGAGTTGGTGCACATCATCAGACTTGTGAATAGAGCAATTGTCTATGATAACAACTGAGTTCCTTGCTGGCCAGGGCTGCATGCTGTCCAGGAGAGTATTAATAAATGCTGCAAAGGAGTCTACATTGAATGAGCCTTCCACAATAATGCATTCAAGCATCCCATCCAGAGAGATGGCAGAAAGAACTGAATACCTATGCAAACTGAGTTCCGGCTTGTGTAATTTTAAGAACATAATACAGCACACCTTTTTCTCCTAGCAAAGAACTGTTTTCGAGTAGTGTGATGGCCACACAAGGCCCACGCCTTGTTTTATAAGAAGGTTCAATAGTCACAGGCACTCTCGTCGACAAATATGAGTTGCTCAGGGGTGTACTATGAGCCCATCCTGAGGTGGTATTCAATTCATGCAGTTTTGCTTTGTTCTCGTACTTTCTTCATGATCTAGACCTAGTCAGATAGATATGAACATCTCTGCATGCCAAAGAAGGTCGCACCTTCTTCATTGTGAAGCCCATATGCTCTAGCGTCTACCATACCATCAAATCTGAGATGAATTTATCAGATGCTCCGCCTAACATGTTTTTGAGTTCATCAAGAAACAGATCCCTATGGAAGTCAACAGCACTGAGTAGATACTGACAGTGCAATGAGCAGCTCAGCAGGCGACAATACACTCAGAGGCTCATATGGACATCTGGATATTCTAGTATCCTTAGCCTTCCTGTCCGTAGAATGTCTCTCTCGATGCTGCTAGTCTCCTGAACCTGCTGGTTGATGTGAAATATTGTCCAGCAGTTGATGCCCATCAGAGCGGAAAGATAATTTGCACTGAACTCCTTGGTCTCAAACAGATTCTGTATGATCTGTTGGGCATCATTTGAGAGAGCCTTCCTGTGGGCCATGGTGGTTATGCCAAAAGCAGAAGGGTGTCACACACTCACACAGCACGACACACATGCTGTAACTACTTCTCCCCTCTTTGGTTTACATCCATGTCTGTTGTGTGTCTTTTGGCTCCTGCACGCGCTGTGAGCGGCTCTGAAGGTGGTTCAAATGGATTATTCCTGTAAGTCTGAACAGATTCCCAGCAGCAATAGAAACAAAACAGAATGATCTCTAGCTAGTGGGAGCCTGGGTGAAGTTACAATGATGCATATGCTCAGGCGGCTTTGACTGGTCCAGATACACCTTTTCATTTATTGCAGATGGGGGCAGCTGAGTGCATCTACGACAACCATGAGCTGGCTCCTGTGTGGCTCAATCTTAGTGCTTTGCTTGCACCATATTTGTTGCTGTTCCATAGTCCCTGTGGCCCCATATTACTTCATTGGTGTTGGTATGTCTCTTCTCCTATCTCATCTCTCTACTATGGGTGCTGATACAGACTCTCTGTCCCTGTATATGAGATCACATGAAGATGTGTAGAGCCTGGTAAGCTGTCCCTATCCTTAAAACATCTAACTTTTCTAGGAGCATAGAAGAGTACCTCTGTCAGACAAAGGCCTACTTAGTGAATTGAATGGAGAAAGTGGACAATTATAACGGCAATGGTTCACTTGCTGTGGATTCTATTTTGGGAAGAGCATGCGCAAGGGCCCGAGAGGCCTGTGGAAATAGAAGATCAATTTACAGCTGATAGAATGTGCAGCAATTTGACTTAGAGGCTCTATTAGAGAAAGTTTGATTGCAATGACCACGGCGTTTGCACAGGACATAGCGGTACTGTTGGCACTATCACTTGCTTGACCATTGAATGGTGAGTGGATATGATACAGTTACAAATGCTAAGGTACGTGCTACTTATCTGGCTTGCTGCTTCTCACCTCTTAGTTCATAGTGGCACAGCTGAGATAAGGTCAGATGTATGGGATGACCTACTGTAGTGGCAATGGGGAAGGAAAGAAAAGTAGGTCAAGGTGCAGCCAGGTGTCTGTGATCATAAGCAGAACTGACGGTGGGTCTACTAGATTTGTTGTCTGACTGCATCTCTAGACTGTGTCGATCCTGTACTGTCACCTGTGGCAGTATAGCATTCACTGCCCCTTGTTCTGCTCATGCATACTAGATATGTTATCTGGCTATAGCGGAGAAGCATTATGATAATTCAGATGTGACAAAAAGGTGTAGAAATCAATGCAGGTAGGAGTAAGCCACAGTCTCTCGTAGATTGCATAAATAAAAGCACCACATTGAGCATATGGAATAAATACTATAATGATTTCTTTAGATACAAGCAAGTTTAGAATTTGTTGCCTTCGAATGACAGTTCCTGAGAATGCTGTGAAGACAAAAGACACTTGCACTATTGCACAAATACTGCACAGAACAGATCAAAAGCTTACCAGAGTATTGCAAGGTATATAGACCTAATTTACAGATCAAGAGAAAAACTATGATAGCTTGTGTAAAGAGGAATAATTTTTTAAACAGTCCAGATGACCCACTAGAATAAGGGTTGATGAAATTGTCTGATGTTTCCTACACAAACACTAGATAAAATGATGCAAAACTTTGTCAGAGCAGTGTCATCATCAGGAAATCAGTCCATTTGAGTTATTAATGGATAGTGAGTTATAACACCATAGTAGTTCATAGTAGTGCATAGTATACTATAGTAATATATAGTAATATATAGATATATATAGATAGTATTCTATAGTAATGTATAGTATATAGATATGAATAGCAATTAATAGTATCACATAGTTTGATACCTCTGTATAGAGCCTGGTAGACAGTTATAGATAATAGTTCAAAGAAGTATATAGCTGTTTATAATGGTGAGCAATTCATAACAGTATTTAGATAGCAATAGAGGTTAGTAATATATAGTCAATATATGATTAGTTATATATAGTAATATATAGTAATATATAGATGCATATAGATGATATCCTATAGTAACATATACTACATAGATATAAATAGTAATCAATAGTAGTATATTGTCTGATATCTCTGTATAGATCCTAATAAATAGTTATAGTCCATAGTTTAAAGAAGTATATAGTTGTTTATAGTGGTAAACTGTCTATATTACTGGATAGAGATTAGTAATACATAGTCAATATATGACTAGTAATATATAGTAATATATAAATGCATATAGATGATATTCTATATCAATATTAGTACATAGTTATGAATAGCAATCAATCATTGCATATTGGAGGTCCTTAACACATACCTGTGTAGCCGAACGTACCTAAGATAAGAAAATCTATACAAAAATCTGTCTTACATCACACAGAAAATTTGTGTAGAACAAGGTACATTAGGTACACAAATATATGCATTTCTGTGTAGATCACCTAACATAAATGTCTGTATAGTTTTATCTAGCTGACATGGTGTTTGATTAGGTTTTGAGAGTTGATATACAAGAACTGGACTAGATTTGCATAATAGAACTATATAAATCTACACAGATCTACATGGGCCAGTGCCAGTATTTGACGAGCTTAGATTCATTTTGACATGTTGTCCTCTTTGTCTCTTACCACCACTGTCATGCCACTCTTTTTACCCCCAGCACCTACAAATCATCTCCGTCTCTGCTTCATCCTCCTCATTCATGACTGTTTTACAGCACCATCACTGAGGCCATCATCACTGTTCCTGCTTACTTTAATAACTCGCAACGTCAGGCAACACCAGTGTCATCTCTAGCCTTAACTTCTTCCGACTTATCAATGAACCCACAGTGGCTGCTATCGTGTATGGTCTTGACAAGAAGCTCTAAGGTGAGCACAATATTCTCATTTTCAACCTTGATGGAGGTACTTCTGATGTGTCACTCTTGACTATTGAGGAGGGTATCTTCAAAGTTGAGGCGACTATTGGCAATAGTTACTTAGGTAGTGAGGACTTTGACAATCGCCTCATAAACTACTTCGTTCAGGAGTTCAAGTGCAAGAACAAGATGGGTATGTAGTTTTAAGTCATTCTAATGATGTACGATCATGGTATTGACACTGATTTTCTTAGATCTTTCATTGAACCCTTGTGCTTTTCGCCAACTCCATACCGCTTGTGAGCATGCAAAGCAAACACTATTATCGGCAGTGCAGATGATCATTGAAATTGATTCACTCTATGAGGGTATCAACTTTTACACCTCGATCACCTATGCACAATTTGAGGAGTTATGCCAAGATCTCTTCTGGTCTACGCTTGAGCCTGTTGAGAAGGTTCTCTGGGACTCCAAGGTCAATAAGTCCAATGTACATGAGATGGTCCTTGTCGGAGGTTCCACCCATATCCTCTGTATTGTCAAGCTCTTTTCTGACTCCTTCAACAGCAAGGTGCCATGCAGGTCTGGCAACCCAGATGAGGCTGTCACGGACATCTACATGATAACTTGATGGGGAAATGTATCAATTTTTTAGCATATACTGTCATCACCAGAGACCCAAATCTGGAACTGGACGAAGTTGCCACACCAAAGAGCATCATCATGCCTCTCATGTACTAAGAAAGAGGTTAGTAGGAAGAGCGTCTTGGTTAACATGTGATTTAAAATTGTTTGACAGTGACTCTGTATAATATCGTGTACTTATAAGAGCTTGTGCAGAATGGATTGAGAGAATACCCTCAAGTGCAATATGTGATTCAAGATACTGGAAAGCATATAGATCTTTGGTATAATAAGCATACGGACGTCTTTCTTCAGTATCAACGTAGTTATGTCATCTTCAACCGATAGCTATCGTTGCACAAGATGTCTATGGTGTGTCTCCAGGTCCAACTAGTGCCCTATTTGAGTGCATACCCAACCTATATATTCATGTCTGAACTCTGACCAATTTTATGCAGGCTTTCATCTCAATCTTTCCGTCACTCCTCTGTACAATGCCAGCTTCCATGGTGATGAATAAACATGCAGTATGTTGTATTGCTTCCACTTTGTGTTATTGTCTCTGATCTCCATGTGGCATTCCCCGGAGCGAGGAGACTGGGGCCGAACTCGGTCAAATAGTGTAGGTCCCTAGGCAGATCATTTCACTCCAAGTGAACAAGATCGTTGGCTGCTATCCTCAAGGATGACACCTCAGAGAAGACCCAAGACCCCTTCTTGCTCAATGTCGCTTNAAAGGACGAGTCGCTTGTTGAGGTGATGCAGGGCATCATGCCGGTGGCACTAGAACCAGCCTTGTCATAGTCGAGCTTATCGCCTTCCGCTGATGTTCAGCCATCAGGTCTCTGATTTGGCACTCGACTCTGTCAACCTTGATGGCAGCCTTCTTGAACTCTTCGTATGATGTTGGTTTATTAGGCNATGTCGCAGTGGGGGTAGGTAGAATTCAGCAAACTAATAATACAAGAGTAGATACCTATGTCGTAGTGAAAGTAAGTAGAATAGAAAGACAAGGAACGAAAGAGCCAAACTATCTACTTATATAGACTTTGAGCGCAGGAAAGGTCTACTCTANGCGATGATGGCATGTATCGCTTTACGACCTTGTGGGCATTCTCTGATGTAGTGGCCCACCTGACCACACTTATAACAAGTGTGCGTACAATGTGCCTGGTTCATCATCACATCCATTGGTTGACCTAGGCCTCCGTATGTTACTCCAGTTGTGTCACAATGATCTTGGGCGGGAGGGATGAAAGGACAAGTTGTTTGTTGAGGTGGTGCAGGGCGTCGCAGTGGTGGCACTGGAGCTGGCTTTGTCATAGTCGAGCTTGCCACCTTCTGCCAATGTTCAGCCATCAGATCCCTGATTTGGCGTTCGACCCTGTTGACTTTGACGGCAGCCTTCTTGAATTCTTCGTATGACGTCAGTTTATTGGNTAGGCCAGCATCCACTCGGCAAATGTCAAACTTGTTGAAGAACTCATCAGCGTTGAGGTCTCCTTGGTACATTGTGTCTAGTNAAAAGGAAAAAGAATATTAAAATGAATGATGATGTAAGAAAAGAAAAGGAAAATGTTCGAGTCCTTACACTTGACCCTATCCACCTTGACGGCAGCTCTCTTAAACTCTTTATACGTCGTTGGTTTGTTGGGCAACCTCATGACACCTTCGACAACCTTTGGGTTTAGTGCCCTCTTCAGATGACTCATCAACCATTCATCGTGCACTTCTGTCGCTAGGCCAGCATCCACTCAGCAGATGTCAAACTTGTTGAAGAACTCATTGGCATTGAGGTCTCCTTGGTACATTGCATCTAGTCATTCGAAGGCTTTCTAGGATCTGGCAGGGTCGTCAAATGACGTGTCCAGCTTCTTTAAGAAGGTGTCCCAGCCATCGGTGAATGTCAAGTTGCCATCTTTGTCGACTGCTCCGCTGGTGTAACTTTCTGCCCAGCATGCTGCCACACCACTCTTTATGTACGACAAGGCGAACATGATCTTACTCTTGTTCATCCTGAACTCTAATTCAGACACATAAATGTAAAGACACAGCTCTCTTTTGAAGTCCACATAATCATGTTTGCAATTGAAATCTCTTGGTTTGGCAATATANTTCTAGGATCTGGCAGGGTCGTCAAATGACGTGTCCAGCTTCTTTAAGAAGGTGTCCCAGCCATCGGTGAATGATCTTACTCTTGTTCATCCTGAACTCTGATTCAGACACATAGATGTAAAGACACAGCTCTCTTTTGAAGTCCACATAATCATGTTTGCAATCGAAATCTCTTGGTTTGGCAATATGNGGCATCCCAGCCATCCGTGAACTTCAAGTTGCCATCCTCGTCGACTGCACCGCTGGTGTAACTTTCCACCCAACGAGCGGCAGCACCACTCTTCATGTATGACAGGGCGAACATAATTTTACTCTTGTTTGTCCTGAACTCTGATTCGGACGCATAGACGTAGAGATGCAACTCTCGCTTAAAGTCCACATAGTCATGTTTGCCATTGAAATCTCTCAGTTTGGCAACATGGACCTTCTTCGACGCCTTCAAGCCTTGATTTGCACCTTTGCCTGCAGCTTGGAGCACTAGGGCAACTGCTGTCGCAAGGTCAGTCATGNAAATCTCTTGGTTTGGCAATATGGACCTTCTTTGATGACTTCGAGCCTTAGTTCACACCTTCGCCTGCTGCTTGGAGTGCTAGTGCAACCGCTGTTGTGAGATCGGTCATTGCTTCCTTCGACAATGACATCTCGTGTTCTTCCTCCTCTTCTTCTTCTTCTTCTTCTTCTTCTTCTTCTTCTTCTTCTTCTTCACTTGGTATGATCGGAGCTGGTTCCCATAGTTTACTGAATGACAATGAAGTCGTATTGGGGGCAAGTGATGCTGGGGCAATCGACATTGATGGCCCTGGTAAGGGAGTCGTTGGTTGTGTCAGGGTAGGGGGCATAGGTTCATCTACATTGCCTTCTCACTTTGCTCTCCAGTAGAGGGATTTTCCATCTCAGTTGCTGTACCACTTCTTCGCTGGTTTGTCCCACCAAGTGTCGAAGACTTGATTCCCTGCTTTGATGATATAGTGTCCTCGCTGAAGAGTAAGCCTGAAGCTTGGGAATGTACGGAGTTATTACAACCAGTTCCGCGGGGTTCCGACTGGTTTCGCTCGGTTTTGACTGCTTTCGCTCAAACAAGTAAACTTAGCAAGAACGCCATAGTCCAGATGGCACGTGCACCGTTCTTTGATTGGCCATCAAGATGGGAGAATCACAGCGNTGCATGTATACCGTTGTCTCAGCCTCATCCATGACCAGCACGAACGAAATGACAGACCTCCACCACATATCGCTGCCGACCTAGCCTTCCAGCTTATATCCCATTTTCGCAGTGAAGTCCAGGCTGCCACAGTCCGATCATGAAGACTTCGAAGCTCAGAGTCAATGGGGCTGCCATGCAAACGTTTGCCAAACTAGCAACCACCACTGATGGTGAAGAGTAAGTCTGAAGCTTGGGAACGTACGGAGTCGTTACGACCAGTTCCATGGTGTTCCAACTGGTTTCGCTCAGTTTCGACTGGTTTCGCTCGAACGAGTAGACTTAGCAAGAACGCTATAGTCCAGATGGCACGTGCACCATTCTTTGATCGGCCATCAAGATGGGAGAATCACGGCATCGAGTTTGCACGCGTTGATCACAAGTCTCCAGACCTTGGATCTGCATTCCAGACAAAGAGATTTGATCCTGCAACCTCGTCCTCAGTCCCTCTCCTTTGTTAAACATCGCAGACTTACTTTATCAGGCTAGCCAGAGCCCTTCCGAGTCGTTTCCCCGAGTTCCGCTTCGTTCCGCTCAAAGAGACCCGGTTCCGAAGGTTCCGCACATTTTCTGACCTTTCTATATGCGTCCCCTTTAATCCATTATGCTCTCGTTCCAGACATGCTTAGTATTGTTTCTTTTGACCTATGTGTCCCTTAAACCATTCCTATGCGCTCCTCTCCTTTGTAGATAGCGATATGCGTTCCCTTTTCCTTATGACGTAGGTTCTCTGACCGCTGGGAGGCTCAGTCTTGGACGTTTAGTATAAATATAGCACGACTCTCGTAGTAGAGGGACAGCTTAGTCGGAGCTGAGTGGGAGCTTAGCTTGCAGTTCTCACATCGTCTCAAAGCCTCTCGACCTCTAGTCTACTTGTTCGTAGTGGACTCTCTCGTCTCTATAGTCTAATATACGACATTTCGTGTTCTGTACAGTCGATCGGTGATCTCTCTTCGCAGTAGAGCCGTTCGTGCGTTCGTATAGTTCGCCGTCATCGTATAAAGGCTTCTCTATCTTCTCTCACCCGAAACAAGACCCCCTCACGTGTTTCGATCCGTTTCGCCCGGTTTCGCTCGTAACCCAGTTACTCTGCGTGCCGCTCGCATTTGGTCTCGCAACACCTTCTCCTCTCCATTGTCGTCGGGAAAGGACACCATATCACCCCTTTCCTCTTGACTTTCCACTCTCCGCTTCCTCAAGACCAGCCCGGTGCTATTCCGCATCGTTTCGATCGGAAACGGTCGGTTCCATCGTCCCACACATATCCTTCGATTCTCTCAGTCCCCTTCTGTCATCGTTTTGCACCTCCATCCCTCGCATCACATTTTGATACACTCAGCAATTGTCCTTCGTCCATCGTATCGCGTTTCGAATCATTACGCCGCGTTCCGACACTTTAGACTAAAGAGATTTGACCCTGCAACCTCGTCCTCAGTCCCTCTCCTTTGTTAAACATCGCAGACTTACTTTGTCAGGCTAGCCAGAGCCCTTCCGAGTCATTTCCCCGAGTTCCGCTCCGTTCTGCTCAAAGAGACCCAGGTCCGAAGGTTTCGCACATATTCTGACCTTTCTATATGCATCCCCTTTAATCCATTATACTCTCGTTCCAGACATGCTTAGTATTGTTTCTTTTGACCTATGTGTCCCTTAAACCATTCATATGTGCTCCTCTCCTTTGTAGATAGTGATATACGTTCCCTTTTCTTTATGACGTAGGTTCTCTGACCGCTGGGAGGCTCAGTCTTGGATGTTTAGTATAAATATAGCATGACTCTCGTAGTAGAAGGACAGCTTAGGGGGAGCTTAGTGAGAGCTTAGCTTGCGGTTCTCACATCGTCTCAAAGCCTCTTGNGAGGCTCAGTCTTGGACGTTTAGTATAAATATAGCACGACTCTCGTAGTAGAGGGACAGCTTAATCGGAGCTTAGTGCNGGAGGCTCAGTCTTGGATGTTTAGTATAAATATAGCACGACTCTCGTAGTAGAAGGACAGCTTAGTCAGAGCTGAGTGGGAGCTTAGCTTACAGTTCTCACATTGTCTCAAAGCCCCTCGACCTCCAGTCTACTTGTTCGTAGTGGACTCTCTCGTCTCTATAGTCTAATATACGACATTTCGTGTTCTGTACAGTCGATCGGTGATCTCTCTTCAAAGCAGAGCCGTTCGTACATTCGTATAGTTCGCTGTGATTGTACAAAGGCTCCTCTTACTTCTCTTACCTGAACTGAAACCTCCTTACGTGTTCCGAACCATTTTGCCTGGTTTCGCTCGTAACCCAGTTACTCTGCGTGCCGCTCGTATTTGGTCTTGCAACACCTTCTCCTCTCCATAGTCGTCGGGAAAGGATACCATATCACCCCTTTCCTCTTGACTTTCCACTCTCCGCTTCCTCAAGACCAGCCCGGTGCTATTCCGCATCATTTCGATTAGAAACNAGAGCCGTTTGTGCGTTCGTATAGTTCGCCGTCATCGTATACAGGCTTCTCTATCTTCTCTCACCCGAATCAAAACCCCCTCACGTGTTTTGAACCGTTTCGCCCAGTTTCGCTTGTAACCCAGTTACTNAGTTCCATCATCCCACACATATCCTTCAATTCTCTCAGTCCCCTTCTGTCATCGTTTCGCACCTCCATCCCTTGCATCACATTTTGACACACTCAGCAATTGTCCTTCGTCCATCGTATCATGTTTCGAATCATTACGCCGTGTTCTNTGGACTCTCTTGTCTCTATAGTCTAATATACAATATTTCGTGTTCTGTACAGTCGATCGGTGATCTCTCTTCGAAGCAGAGCCATTTGTACGTTCGTATAGTTTGCTGTGATCATACAAAGGCTCCTCTTACTTCTCTTACCCGAACCGAAACCTCCTTATGTGTTCCGAACCGTTTCACCCGGTTTCACTCATAACCCAGTTACTCTACGTGCCGCTCGCATTTGGTCTCACAACATCTTCTCCTCTCCATAGTCGTCAGGAAAGGACACCATATCACCCTTTTCCTCTTGACATTCCACTCTCCGCTTCCTCAAGACCAGCCCAGTGCTATTCCGCATCGTTTCGATCGGAAACGGTCAGTTCCATCGTCCCACACATATCCTTCAATTCTCTCAGTCCCCTTCCGTCATCGTTTTGCACCCCCATTCCTCGCATCACATTTCGACACACTCAGCAATTGTCCTTCGTCCATCGTATTGCGTTTCGAATCATTACGCCATGTTTCGACACTTTAGACTATGAGTGAGATTGGCTGCAGTCGCTTACCAGTGTGTTTGCACAGTCAATTAGTCACATTCGGGTTGGTGGTTCGACTAGCGTAGCTTAGTTAGTTTAGTTCTTATGCCTTGAGTTAGTCGGCTTTAGTCCAGAGCTCGCAGCTGAGCCGGAGAGTCGATTTAGCCTTCGCACCGCCACCGTCAATCTCGGAAGAAGTTCACCCTCGGAATTCTTCCTCGAGCGCTTCCCTCACATCTCTCAAGCTCTTTCATTGTATATCCCTATTTCCCTCCATTCCTTCGTGCCCTTAGCCCGGGTGTAATTCTCTGCTGACCGTTTGAAGGTATTCTAGGGCAGCCCCTCGAACTATACACTCCCTGTCCAGCATCAGAATGTCCACAGGAGTTTCAAGTGGAGCCCACGGCGAGGGGGATTTCACTGTCCAACCATTACGAATACCCCGCCAAATTCGTCTAGCAGACGAGTTACACGTAGCCAATCTGCTCGAGTCCCTGTAGAACATCAGGTTTTGCCGCTGACTCGAAGGCCGAGGATTGTCAATCGCAACTTACGTTCCGCTGCGGAAAACGCGGAACACAGCGAAACACCCTTGCGACAATCCGTTAGC